>PVKU01006161.1:0-109059 GCA_004027475.1 Anoura caudifer
TTTTCATTATTTTGAATACATCTTGCCAGTCCCTTGTTGCTGGCAAAGTTTCTTTTGAGAAATCAGCTGACAGTCTTACGGAAACTCCTTTGTGGGTAACTCTCTGCTTTTCTCTTGCTGATTTTAAGATTCTCTCTTTATCTTTAACCTTTGGTATTTTAATTATGATATGTCCTTTTTGGGTCCAACTTATTTGGGACTCTGTGCTTCCTGGACTTGTATGTCCATTTCCTTCACCAAATTAGGGGAGTTTTCTTTCATTATTTTTTCAATAAGTTTTCAATTTCTGGCTCTTCCTCTTTTCCTCCCAGCACCTCTATGATTTGGATACTGTTACATTTGGAGATGACCCTGTGGCTCCTTATTCTATCTTCATTTTTTAAAATACTTTTTCTTCTTGCTATTCTAATTGAATGTTTGTTTTTCCTTAAGATCCAAATTGTTGGTTTGATTCTCAGCTTCATCCTCTCCACTGTTGGTTCTCTGCAGATTTTTCTTTATTTCACTTAATGCAACCTTCATTTGTGACTGGGTCTTTTTTATGCTGTTGCTGTACCCAATGAGTTCTTTGAGCATCCAGATCATACCAGTGTTTTGAACTCTGCATCTAAGAGGTTGGTTATCTCCATTTCATGTAGTTCTTTTTCTGGAATTTTGTTCTCTTCTTTCATTTGGGCCATATTTCTTTGTCTCCTCAATTTGGCAGCTTCCTGTGTCTGTGTCTGTGTTTTAGGTAGAGTGGCAACCCATGTCACTGCTCTGTGGCTGTGTGTGGGAGAGGGCTCAGAGAGGGGACAATGCTGCTGCCTGGCCTCTGGAGATTTGCCCAGGAGGAAGCTGTCTCCTGGAACTTGACCTGTTTCCAGTCACTTTGTTTTTTCCCCATATGCCACTTGTGCCCTTCCAGCTGTTTCCCTGGTGCTGAATCCCAGAGGGGTTGGGTCTGCATAAGTGCTAAGACCTTTGTGGGCCCTTTAAGAGGAGCCTCCTGAGAATCCTGCAGTTTCTTCTGCTGCCCCACCCTCCACTGGTTTTTACAGCCAGAAGTTACGGGAAATTATCCACCTGGTGCTAGATCCCTGGGCTGAATGGTGTGGTCTGGGTCTGGGATCACTTGCTTTCTAGGTATCCCTTCCCAATTGTTGTCCACTACACATGACTGTGGCCCACCCTTTCCACTGCTGCTCCGTGTCTCTGTGCCTCTTCATGTCTCCACTTCTCTCCCCTGTCTGGGTGAATGTGGCTTTTTAAAATCATTGTCAGACTTCCATACAGCTCGATTTTCTGACAAATCTGGGTGATATTTGTTTTGTGGTCTAGTTGTAATTTTTGCTGTAGTTGTGGGAGAGGGGAAGGGTGTTTACCTACATCTCCATCTTGACCAGAAGTCAAGATTTCTTTAAGGAGGCAAATGAATAAACAAATTGTGGGACATTTGTACAGTGGACTACTATTTAGCATTAAAAAGGAACAAGCTATTAATTAATACAACATGAATGAATCTTAAGTGCATTTTGTTAAGAGAAAGAAACCATTCTTAAAAGGTTACATATTATATGATTCCATTTATATGACAGTCTCAAAATGACCAAGTTATAATAGCTGAGAACAGATCAGGGGTTGCCAGGGGTTAGAGATGTAGGGAGTGTGTGATTATAAAGGGCATGAGGGGATTTTTGTGAGGGTAGAACTATTGTGTATTCTGATTGTGCTGGCAGGTGCATGAATCTGTGTACATGCTAAAACTCAGAAAGCTGAAAAGAGGCATTTTTACTGTTTGTGTGTAAACCAAAAAATGGGGGTGTGTGAATTTGCTCTATGTTAATTTAAAAAATAAAATTTAGATAGGAAGAGGAAAAAAGAGAAAAGGGAAGACTGATGAAAGAGTTAGGAGAAAATACAAAAATATGTAATTTGTGGACTTTGTTTGGATTCTGAATTAAATTGACCACAAAAGACATTCTTGATACAACCAAGAAAATTTTAATGCTCATTTGGAACTATGTTAGATTTAAGTTTTTAAAGGATGATACTGAGCTTGTAGTTATGTAGAAAGAATCTTAATCAGTCAGAAATGTATTCTGAAATGTGTGTGTGTGTGAGAGAGAGAGAGAGAGAAATAGGACTGTCTGGGATTTGCTTTAAAGCAATTAAGAAAAAGGTGGGGGGGTAACATTGTCAACTGTTGAAGCTAGGGTTCATTTTACTATCTTCCTATTTTTAAAGCATGTTTGATGTTTTCTGTAATTTGTTGCTTAAAAATGGAAAATTAGATTTCAAAAAGAGTAGAACTTCTTTTCAACATGTATTATAAAGCAGTAGACATGAAAGGCATAAGTTTGGTTTCCACTGCACTGTCAAATCTTTCCAATGACTCAAAATAAATAAATGCTGTGTGTGCCAAAAATAATACTGACATATGAAAAATCCAGTCTCCTAGAAATCTTATACCTTGAGCAATAAACTCCTAAAATTACTAGATTAGCAAAGATTTGCAGTTAGATTTTACAATAGCAAATCAAAACAGCTTCTTTTTCATAATGTCATTTCAATGATACCATCAGAGAAATAAAGGGTAAAAATAATTTTAAAGCAATAATTACAGTTCTAAAAATCTCAGCCAACAACCAAAATTACTCGGGCTTTCTCATTCTCATTAATTATTTACACAGTGTGGCTTTCTTGCTGCGTTGGTCCAGTCTGTTCTTCTGAGCATTTTTATTTATTATTTCTTGAGCTCTGAGAACTGTGTGAGATATACATGATTTTAAATTCCCTTCCTAGAGGACAATAATCAAAGCCACAGAAGCAAAGCACAAAGATTAGCTATTTAAGAAATGAAAACCAAACAAAAGGTTAAGAAACACGCTCTGAACTCCTTGTTTTGCTTTGCTTCTTTTGGGGGTGCGAAACAAGATTAGTTTGCAAGATAAAACAACCCATTTAGAAGAGATGGAAATCATCCCAGAGATCATTCCAAGACAATGTCCTACCTTAGCTATCCTTTCAGTTTCTGATATATAAAAAGTACTAGAACCTATTGCTGGCTCTAGTGGACTGTGGTAGTTTTGTGCGCGTATATGCGCGCGCATGTGCTTTAGGCCTGCCCAGTGACTTCGCTGTTCCCTTCCTTTTGATAATACCATTCCGTTTCAGGAATTGCTTCCCCTAGTCTCTGTGCACCTGATGGGACTGTCAATCATAGTGCTACTTTCTTCTACTTTATAATGACATTGGGCTGAAGGATGTAGGGCTGGAGCAGCCCAAGGTCATTTTTATAGGCCTTATAATGAAACTTCTCTGCAATGTCCATTAGGCTAATTTGCAAACAGAATTGGAAATAGGTATGTATGGTGTAAGTGTTAGCAGGTCTAAGCCCTAGACTCAAGTCCTTGAGACCCTAGTTTCTACAGTTCCATAGGTACTAGCTACTCCACACACTTTTAAGCTAGCACATTCAAGTTTTTCCTTGGGATGGTATGAATTGGATTTCTTTTGTCATTTGCACCTGAAAAAAATCTTAAATTAAATAAATGGCCCAAGGTCCAATAGCTCTTAAATGATAAAGTTATTCAAACCCAGGTAGGTCTACCTCTATATAGCAGGCTTTTCCTTCTATGTTAATTTACTTTGCATCTTAAAGATGTTATATTTTTAAAATGTAGTTGCCTTTAAGATTGGGAAAGGAAGGGAAAGGGCCTGAAAAGAAAGGGATAGTCTGCCTAAATCTTATATTGTTTTCTGATAGTATGAGGGAGGTGAATGTTGCAATTATAGTAATATCTAACATTATTCCAGCTCATTTTGCATGGTATTTGATGTGTATGAGTAAGAATTCAAACTGGCAATCATACAAACTTCTACCAAGAGCAAATGAAAGGTGTATAATTCTAGGAATGGTATCAAAGTATATTCTCTTCAATCTGCTCTACCCAGTTTGTAATTATTGCATTAGAAAATAATGTTTAATACCAACAATACCAAATAAAGTGTTTAGGTTTCCTGAGTTGAAAAAGAATACACATTTTTGTTTCCATTAAAAACTACTTTATTCCCTGTTTCACCAGTATATGCAAAGAAAACCAAGTACTAAAATGACATTAGCAATTTACAGATTAAATTACTGGTTTATTTTTTTATAAAAATTACTTTTAAGTCTGAAAACAAATGTTATTTCCTCACTTTCCCATTTTAAATGTTTACTCTCTTTTATTGCATTTATAATTTGAAATTATCTTGTTCATTGACTTACTTCTTATATTATTTATTAATTAATTCATTAAAGTAGACTGTTCCCAAATGAAAGTCACTGTTTTGATACTGATAAAATAAACCAAAAGCTTAAAGATAAAGGGTGATGGATTATTTTGCATTCTCCCATAAAACCGGGTGTCAGTAGGTGAGAGAGCAAACAGCATTCTCTAGCAGGGTTAGGCAAAGGCTTAGTTAACTGGCAGGCAGGCTTCCTGATTCAGCCAGAGCAGCTCTTCATTTATGGCCATTTTGCAGTGACCCTCTGCATAAGCTTTAGTTTGAAGAAAGGGTTCTGTTAGTTAAAAACAGAAGCTTAGGGTAGGGTGGAAGAATTCCACTGTTCTGGGAAATTTAGAGCAAAAAATAGCTGAAATTATTTTGATTCTAAATTATATTTTTCCCTTCAAAGTCAATATGCTGTAGGTACTATTAATATTTGTAATATTTTAATATTTTGCTATTAATATTTATAACAAAATTCTTTCTGCCTCAATGTTAAAGATTTAAGCAATTACACATTTTTAGAATTTTAGGGAAAATGAAACACTAATGCTTCTAGAATTAGAAAATCTTTGCCTTTTAGCTATATAAAAAATTAAAAGTTAAACTTCATGTTTGAGAATTTTAGAATCTTTGGAAAGATTTCTTCTCCCATTGTGTTAATCTTATATTTGCATTTGATTGTTTTTCTAGAAGAGAGCGTATGAAAACATGTTTAGTGCTTCCTCCCTGTCCAGGTTGCATTTTCTCTTGAGTAGATGTAAAACCAGATTAGTTGTAATAGGATTCCAGGATGCGGGCAGATGGCTATTTGTCCCGGACAATGTCTCTTGCAATCAGCTCCTTCATTATTTCATTGGTACCACCATAGATTGGCTGAACTCGGGCATCCACATAAGCTCTGCATAATTCAGAAAATGATTAAAGAATAAATAAAAGATATTAGGAGTTACACATTTGGTGTCACCACAAAACTGTTAATGACTTCAAGGTAGTCACTTAATAAAATCCAACCAATAAAAGTTTTTCATAATTACTTTTTTCCAGTACGGCATTCATCCTCAATTAGTATAATTACACAATTCTATTAAGAGAGTGATCATTTGTATACTTTATTTTAGTTTGCTTAAAGATATTATAAATTCCAAATAACATCTGTAGGTTTGTTTTAATTTTGTAAAATTCAGCATATATAACAGCACTCTTAAAAAAAGGCCACTTTGGATTTAGAAATGGGTACAATCTTTCAACTTCTTGTTATCTTTTATGATTCCTATAAAAGTTGAAATCCACTGGTTTTGTAGAAAACAAAAGAGAAAAAAAGTACATATTTTCTAACATCCCTTCGGATTCCTGCCACCACAGCTGCCATCAATGGTATGAATAAATGTTTTAGAAAATATTACTTCCCACAAAGTTAACAAGTAACTTATTTTTGGAAATGGTTAATAGTCACTCCAGTAATGTATGAGGTTACAATACCGAGGACTGAGTCTACTAGCCACCCCCACCCCCAGCAAAAAAAGTTATAAAAATTTACTTTGGCAGCAACGGTAGTAACAATGACACTGTTCTTACCTTTTCTCATCTCACTTTATCCTGCCAGCTCTGGGATCAGGGAGGAGAAGCATTATATGGTTTTGCAGGTAAAGGAACTGAGGTACAGAGAAGTTAATACATTTACTAATTAATGGTGGGTCAAATAGGAAATTGGCAGACAGGAAGGAGAAGGTAGGTGTCCTGCCACCTTGGCAAGTATCTCTTTTATTGTATCATAATATTTTCATTGACACAGGCAGGTAGGACTTTCCTAGTAGACCAGTTCAAAGGCATTTCTTTACCAAGCATAAAACTTTTTTTTTAATTGAATTTTTGAGACAAATTAAATGTGCCAGCTCTCTAAGAACATGACCAGTTCTGGACTTCTCCTTTGTCATATTCATCTTGAGACCTTGGAAAGAGTAAGCACTCAGTCAGTACTTACTGATTTGATTTATTGTATTACAAAGGTCCCAATACCAACCTTCAGAAAATACTTGAAGTCTCGAGACATTTGTATTTTCAAATATATATATATTTTTTATTTTGAACAAATTCCATTGCTGCCCACAAAACTCAGCCCTGCATTCGGAGGAATTCCCTAGTATTTCAGTCTACTTCAGCACCCTGAATGCTTCTAGACATTTTTTGATTGGGTTGGACTTTTTTTTCCACATGACAGAAGTTCCAATGGAATTAGTAACGACAGAAATCAGTAGACCTCTTATAGGTTACTAATTAAATTCAGTCATCAACTAAAATTAACAGAGAAAGGCAGCAGAATAAATGTTTAACCACACGATGACGAAGTTCTGTATCTCAGGCCGCTCTTCCTAGCAATGGCAGAGAAGCCTCAAAATGGCAAAGGTGGTCTCACTTCTCCCTGATCCCAAGCCCCAGGAGTAAGACTGAAGGGAACTTCTTAACTTCTAAAGAGCAGTTACTTAAGAACAAATAACAAATAAATAAAATGAAACAAAACAAAAAAGTATCTCTTTTATCTGTGAAACCAAAACTCAACAACACACATACACACACATAGTATAGCTCAATCTGAGGAGATGACAAACACAAAGAGAAAGATTTTTTTCTATTGAATCAGAATCTGTATACATCCACATACCACCTGATGTGTCTAATTAGCTTTTTTGATATTATCTATTACTTTCTTTCTTGTAATTTTATAAAAAATTCCTTCCCTATGTCTTTGGGGAGAAAAATAGCAGTCTGGTTGAAAAGTTCATACAATCTTTGAACTAACAAGCTGGCCAAGAAGGGGCTGATTATACCTGAAAGGAAATATAAGCCTCTCAGACTAAAACTGGGGATTCCAAATACTGAGCCATGACCCTACAGTCTGCGCTTGCTATTGACCTGAAGGGACAGCTTCCTGGGCCATGGGCACGGTTGACCCCTCCTTACCTAATACACTTTCCTGAGAACCTGAACTAAAACCCGACAGACACTGAGCCTGCTTGTCTGCTTTCCTAGTGCAGCTGTGACTGCACAGTCGAGCAGAAAAATATAAACACCTATTATTATGTCGCTTTTCTCCCACAGCGAATATTGTGAATCAATTATTGTGAGTAAAACATGAAATGCAAAGGAAATATTTCAGTGATGATTTAATTTGTGCTGGCAAAATTCAATGTTTACTTTTGATTTCATGACTATGCAAAGATAAAAAAATAAATCTGCTTTGGATTAAGGTCTGTTTGAAGTAGTTCTAAAAGGATATACCAAAATCCAAGTCCAAGGTTTGATTAAAAAAAAAAAAAGAAATCATTTAGCTACTTCATGCTCATCACATTCCCAAGAAAGGAAAAAGCCTACTTACTGCCGAGATTTTATAAAAGGTTATAAATTATATACATCCTGTGCTTAAAGCTTTATGAGCTGCCCAGTGGCTATAGAAAACTAGTAAATTATATCTATGGTGAAGCTTCTGTTCTTAATGTAACATTAATAAAATGTTTATTTTCCTCATTAAGGACTGTAAGTGTATCAGATGTTCCAATTATGCTTGCCAAAATGATACATTTGAAAGTTAATTTGAATACTAGTTTGATAATTTTCCCTTTAGATATCTGTATTTAGATTAAAATTAGAAAAAGTCTTTTAGCTTTCTCATCCTCTGATTCAGAACTAAATTGGATTTCTCTTGATATAGCAAAAAACTTTCGTGGGAAAATATTATAAACTGAAAATATTGCTAAATAAAAGGAAAATATATTTTCTAGAGTGATGAAGAGAATTGCCATGGGGAGATTCCTGGGGCAATTTCATGGACAGATAAATGGATAAGGAAAATGTGGTGTCTACATACGATGGAATACTTCTCAACCTTAAATCAGAAGGAAACGCAGCAGTATGTGGCAATCTGGAAGAACCTTGGAGACATTCTGCTAAGGGAAATAAGCCAGTCACGGAAAGACAAATACTACATTGATTCCACCTACATGAGTTATCTAAAACGGTAAAACTCATAGAATCAACGAGGAATGGTAGTTGCCAGGAGCAAAGGGGAGGGAGGAAGATGGAGTGTTACTAATCAATGGGCTTAAGATTTCAGTTAAGCAGGATGAATAAGCTCTAGAGATCCTTACTACAACACTATACCTCTGGTTTAGAATACTCTATGGCACACTTGAAATCTGTGAAGGGGGAGATCTTATGGCGAGTGCTCTTACCAAGGTAAAATAAAATAAAACAAAAAAGGAAAGAAAGGAATTAACAGTCACTCAAAGGAAGAATAATAACCTACTTTTTTTTTTTTACCTATTATATTAACACTAAATTTCAATGGCAATAACATTCATAGCTTAGGAGGGTAAGTCATCAGACTTTATTCGTTGTGAGTTGCTAGCAATTAGAGGAAATAATCTGGAAATTATAAAAATTTAAAGTAGGCATACTTTTGAATTAGCGATACTACTTTTGAGACTCTTCTGTTGCAATCACAAACACATGTATTTAAGATAAATGTAAAAAGGCATCTGTTGTAGCCTTGTCAGAGTAAAAAACTAGAAATAACCTGAATAGTTATGGATAATCTATAAAATAAAATGTTATTCAACTATTTCAAAAGTGATGTTAGTCCTTCTATATGACAATTCCAATGAAGCCACACATCAAGCTTCAGTATATTGGTCTCTCCTCTTTCTTTAAAAATGATAAAATCCTAGGAGGGAGTCAATAACTTAGTGCTGTTTCCATCTGCTTGAAGATACTCTGTAGTCAGTTGAAAAATTTTGTATCTTCTTTCCTTTGGTGTATAAAGTACAGTAATTTTCCTTTCTTTCTACATTCAGAAGGGTGCAACAGAATAGCCATACTCACTTTGCAATTGGGTACTCCCACATGTATCCCCAGCCTCCATGGAGCTGTACACAATCATAAGCTACACTGTTTTGTAATTCAGAAGCCCTAGATGCACAAAATATAAAGCAGAAAAGAAGTATTTGAAATAGATTTGTATGAGGTGCTTCACAATCAGGAAACAAATGATTTGTCAAATGCATACATTTATCAAACAATTAACAATAGGTATGTTGCCCTGGCTGGTGAGACTCAGTTGATTAGGCATTGTCCTGCAAACTGAAAGGTCACCGGTTTGATTCCTGGTCAGGGCGCATGCCTGGGTTGCAGGTTTGGTCCCAGGTTGGGGCATGTATGGAAGGCGACTAGTCAATGTTTCTCATTCACAATGATGATTCCCTCTCTCTTTTCCCCTCCCTTCCCCCTTTTCTCTGAAAAGAATAAATAAAAAATAGGCATATTAGCCAAGCAGAGATATAATTGTAATTGTGTATAAATCATGTATAAAATAAGTCTCAGGGCAATTTTCACATAATGAATACTTTCTTCATGAATTATACTTCTGGCTGGGTTTTTGTTAAGCCTGAAAACGAAGTATGGAAGGCATAAACTGTTAGGTTTTTGCAACTTTACACCTGAAAAGGACATAGTAAAAACTTGAGTTTGGTCTAATTTATTTAGATTCTCTAGAAGACCTAAGTTAACAGTATACAGCCATCTATTTCCTTTTACTTAGGAATGCCTTTTTTTTCTCCAAAGATGTCACTTCCTAACTGAAGACTGCATGTCTGAATTTAAGTAACTGTGAAAAAAAATTTCTTAGGGTTTTCGGAAATAAACTGAAAGTAGAAGTGAAAACTTAAGGGGGCACACTGCTATTGAAAGTCGTGCGACCACAGGACACTGATTAAAGATTACTTGAAAATTATCATCCTTGAAGTACACATCCTAGTATAATAATATGAAATACTTGAGAAATATGCTTTTTGATCTTATCACAAAAGCTTCAACTATCATTAAAATTTATAAGCTAATTGGAAGGGATTTTATTTATGTTAACATAAAAAGTAAGTTAGTCAAGATTATTTTCAACTTATTTTTCAGTAACAGAAAACAAAGAAAGGTAAGCATGGACAAATTTTCCTATTAAAAATAATTTTTAACTCAACCCCCAAAATAAAATAACAATATACTGTAATAATTAACAGAGAAGGCTCAAGGGCAACAATATTTGGAATTCTATAAATTTTTGTGTTTGGCAAGTATTCATATTTTAGTGAAACATTTACTGGGCGATAACTAGTTGCTTTGTCTGCTTCCGTGTAAAGTACCAGTGTGTCTATAAACCTGGGGTTTTCAAGAATAACAAAGTCCATAGCTATCTAAATATCTTTTTCCAAAAATATCTTATCTAAAATCATTTTTATACTTTTTAAACCCGTCAAAGAACTTGCTGTAAATGTAAATATAAAATATCACTCCTCCAAAAAATGGCACCCCCCAAAAGTTCAAGTTTTTAGTAATTCCACATCAATTTCAACCTGGCAAACTTATTATTTTGGAATCATTACATAAAGTGCTATTTTGCATATTTTCCCATTCTAATTCTGATTAAACTGAACATGAGTTAATGAATAATAGCAGGAATTTTTTCTAGGTTATTTTTGGGGTAATGAGATGTGAGAATGTTTGCTTTTAAAACAGAGAAAACCAAACCCATATCCAGAATTTAATCTGATTTAAACTGTGTTTGAGCATCTTAAAATACACAAAAGCCTTATGGGGTCCCTTTTTAAAAAATCAACTCATGGGAGGGCTGGGTGGTGGGCTGGGATGGGAGTACAAGACAGAAAACTGTATAAGAACAACAATTAAAATAAAATTAAAAAAAAATCAACTCACCTTTAATGCCACGGCTAATCATCTTTAACACAAATGCAAGTCTTTCTGAAGTTAAAGGGACATTGTTTCCTCTCACTTAATAGAGCCTGTGCAACTTTTGATTAGATAGCAGATTCTTCAGAAATTTTTCTTTGAAAAATACCTTAAATAGGAAAATCCTGTCCAAGCTACTCATTTCACAAATAACAAAATGTGTTCTCCAAGAGAATTAAATTTAATTTTAGTTATCCAATGAAAGAATAGGGACTACTTCAGAACTCTTAAGTTTTACCGAAAGTGTTTGGTCTCACTATACTGTCACTCTGCAGATAATTTGAAATTAAACTTAATTGAACGAACTAATCGGTCATCGTACTTCAGTCTCTTACTGTTTCATTTCCAATGGCATGCTAAATGTTAAATGCCAACCTGAGTAATTTTTCATACATTATAAATAGGCCTAATGGGCCTTTCAGCATTTTTTACAAAGTTGGTCCGTACTGCGAGTTTCATTGACACAGCCTTCTCCCTTTAAGACCCTGAAGGCCGAGTTTGAAGTTGGACGGCTTCCGTAACAGTTTGCGCAAACACCGCATGTTAATCGCTGTGGCACACATACCAGTATTTTGCCATGGAAGCAGTGGCAGAGTCCAGACGTTTTGCTGCATGCAACTGGAGACAGCTGTCCACAAAAGCTCTGGTTACACAGATGTGTGTTTTTAATTCTGCTAGCTTATGCTGCACCGTCTGGAGTTTAAAGGAAATGAAAGATAAAAATGAGCATGGCAGAAAAGCATGTTTTGAGTCACCTAGTATATAAAAAATTATGGAATAAAAGATTCTTCAAGCAAACCACAAGTGGAGTTACTAGGTTTTCTTTTTTCTCCTGAAAGCAGGCCTATGCTAATGAAAGAGCTGAAATTTAAACCCGTGGTATATCATTGCTAAGGAAACTTGTAATAAAAGAAAAGGTGCACAAATAAATGCATAAATGTCTTACGTTTTAGATTTAAAAATGTAGCCCATTTAGGGAAGGTTCCTGGAAGACACATGACTGATGAGTGGGCACCATCTTGTGGTGCAGCCATTTAGGTACAACTGTGGAAAAGGCATTTTCCTCAGAATGGAAACCCATGAAGTTTTCTCTATTAATGAAATTAAGTAATCACATTTCTCAATTCTGCTTCTTTGTCTTGGTGTAAAGTAACAAAGTAACAAGCTTAAGTGACAACATAAAAATACGTTATGTTGCAAAGTATTTAATCTAGATCTGTAGAATGCAACAGAAGAGTAACAGAATCGAGATCTCAAAGGATCAGAGTTCGTACCCCCAACCTCTGCTGCCTCTCCCCACCCATCTTCTTATTCCTCTCAATACCTTGTCTAGCAGTGTCTAACGTGAACCAAATGGTGAGCAATTGCCAATGCTAATCTACCTATATACCTCCTCCTGCTGGCTATAGACAGCCAATAGTATTCTTTCTCTCCAGATCATCCTCGGTCGTTCTCGACCGCTCTCACTTCCATCAAATTTTCTTGTGTTCCCGACTCTTGGCTCTCACATCTTGAACTTTAAGTTTACATGTGGTCTCGTTAGCACCAACTCTTGAACCGCCTTCAGAAGCTGGATTTGATTTGAAGTGCTGGCTTTCCGCTTTGGGTAATCTTCAAAAATATATTGCATTAGTTGACCTGATAGGTTCAACGCCCAGCTGTAAAGTCAGCTGGCTCTTCCTTCCTTGTGGAGATTTAGATAGAAATAGAGTTTTGATCATTGTGCTGTGGAATATTTGAGTGAGACCTTCACTGTGGCTAATAAAAGGAATGGGAGTTAGTGGCAAAGGTGACTCAGTGAAACTTGAATTAGAAATTAAGTGTATGCTACCCATACACTAGCAAGTCCAAAGCCATGAGCGAGTTCTCAAAGGAAGGTTTTGGGGACCAGATCTCAGAGGATGCTGGCCTCTCTTTACCACTGTTTATAGTAGTTCTCAAACCACAAAGCTGAACCTTTCAGCATCATTGTGGTGGGGACAGTTTGGGTAGTTCCATTTCTGGAAAAGAGTAGAAAAGGAGTGTAAGACCCAGGAGCAGGCAAGATCAGGGTGTGTCAGGTGGAGCAAGTGTTCTGATGGGCAGATTCCTCACAAATGTTCCAACATAACTGCTGTGCTGATGAAAACCCAACTGACAGCATTTCCCTTGGCTTTATACTGTCCTGTTCGAGAAGCAGATGATGTGGCTAGCATCTAATGATTCCAAAACTAAGCAGTGGGAAGGCTGATGCCACCCTTTTCCCACCAATACATCTTGGACTCTAAATCAGAACATGCTGGGTTACATCAAAAGCTTCTTCTCTTCTTGTTCTTTCTCTTACTTTTTCTATTTTCCTTCCTATTCATTTAATTAGGCCAAATCTCTACCCATTAATCAGAACAAAGTTTCCCACTCCCACCCCACATATTCAAGTTCACTCATAGAAAATCTAAAGATGGAATAAGAAACAGAAAAAAAGTGGGGAAATACTCTTCAATACATGCACCACAGATGAATACAGGTTCCATGAAAGTCCCTGAAACTCAGTTCTGAGTCTAGTTCTGGTTTAGCTCGATGGCCCTTCATTTGGAAAACAAGAGGGAAACTGATAAGTCTCAAGAAACTTTTGACCCAGCCTCCCCCCCTGTGGATGGCACATTTGTGAATTCATGCACTCTTTATAGGAGAGAAGCAAGATCTCTAAGGACAATTCTCTCACATGAGAGAGAGCTGTCCAATGGGAATGCTAGGAGCTTCTAGAGGCTAAAGTTAAATTTCAGACCAGGAGGGGCCCATTTAGAATTCTGGTATCAGCACATTTGGTGAGGCCCAGAGGTCTGAAGGAACTGATGTCTTCAAGAGTACATAATTTAACTCCTTGGAGATAAAGAGATTAAGTATTTACATACTATTGGCATTGAGTTGGGCATAACTATGCAGACTTGGTCTTTGCTCTTCACTGCAGACACTATGTCGTACTTTTTGAAATGATTCTCTAACGAATGGTAGCTACTAACTGTACCACACATTATTAGCAAAGTACTTTCATGAATGATCAACATGCTTATAGCAGTATATTTTAACATTCATTAACAGTCACTAGACCGCATTGCAGCTAGCGTTAAGAAAATATTTCCCTTATTACCAAGTAGACCAGATAACCAGACAGAGTCTCTTTCAGAGTTCTGAATGACAAAATTCTTAGAATCACAGAATTGTGGAACGGGAAGACACCTTGGAAAGTTATCCAGCCTGGCATTCCCCTTAACACCATTTGTTGCACTCTTGTATATTTCACCTGAAATACAGGCCTATTAGATGGGTTCCCATCTAATTTTATAGTTAATTAATCTTAAACTCAAGGCCTTAGAATTGGATATCCCCCCACTTTTTTTTGAGGAATGTAGGAAGTGTTATTTTTTTCCTCTCCTATTCCATTTTCTAATACTTTGTGTCCTAAGAATTAAGAGCACATTCCACCCAGGAAATAACTAAAGTTTGCATTAGAAAAGAATGCTGAATTTTCACTTCATTGAACATGGGTGAACATGGGTGAAGGGAAGGAAAAAGGAAAAAGAAAAAAGTCTATCTACCGTAAATTTCTGGGCAAGAAAACTAGCATCTGAGTTAAGAGTGTAGGTTCTGGAGTTAGAATATCTGTGTAATCTTGGGCAAGTTACTTAACCTCTCTATCTTTCAATCTCCCTTTCTGTAAAATAAGGATCAATATAATAATTATTACATAGAGTTGCTGTGAAAAAATGAGACAATCCATTTAGCACTGTCTGGCACATAGGCACAATGTAAACTAGTGACAAATGACAGCATTATTATTTTAATATCCGAATTTTACAGTTTTATTGTCTATTTAATGGAAAATTTGGCTTAACAGCCAATATAGAAGGATGAATGAAAAGAAATGGAAATCCTATAGCAACTTAAGCATAGTAGGTCTCCATCTTAAAAAGAAAGTAAATTTTTGTGAAACACATCCAGAGGGTTAGAGAGGACCACCATGTTTAAGATTCAAGGATAAAAAAGAGAAAGAAAACTGAATTGTTATATGCTCATAAAATGATATTTAGCCAAGTGTAACATGGCATTTAAAAGTCTTGTATTTCAATGCAGTGACTGGAACTATAGTGCTCCCAGCTCTAAATAGGGTGTGTAGGCATGTACTGTTCATTCTTCTTCTACGAATACATTAAATTTCTAGATTGAATATTAAAATATTATCCAAAGGCACTTATCTAGATAAATCAGAAAGACTAGAAGAAATATCTCAGAAATCTCAAAACATGCATTTACGTGGAAACCGATACTACTCCTGTCGCTTAACATGCTGGTAGAAGTAGAACGCTACTGCCACCTAGTGAAATTTTAGTAAACTGCCTCTGAGAGAAGGCAACCAAAAATTGGCACCTGCTTTGCAAGGGATTGAAACTATTCTCTTTTTGTTATCACACACACACACAAATATTTCCCTCACATTTAATATCTAGGAAACATCAAGCCACATTTAACATTCTGAGCTACACAATCTGGGTAATATCACAGTCATCTTTGTTGTGATTTAATATGACTTCCATAAGTACAGGAATTGTATATTTCCAAGGGAATAAAAAATACATCTTTTTGGTTCATTTTTTACATTATTCAAAATAGGTCTAAATGCATGAGAATTTTAATACATATTTTTGATGTGAAAGTGGTGGTGGCTGGACTTCAGAAGCAAGTGATACTAATTCCACTTTGGGTAAGGCTGGGAAAGTCACAGGGTGATACCAGGTGGCACCACTCCCTTTATATTGCTTGAAGCCTGTAGGTACAACTTCCAGAGTCATACTTGTAAAATTACATATGAGCAAAATTTAGAAGGCAATCAATACCTATTGGCTCTGTGAAACAAACAGGAATAAATCATGTATGTGAGTATTTTTCAGTGGGAGACTACTGGCATCTTGACTGAGACAATTAGTTGTCCTACAAAGCATCTCTGAATTACAGATCGTTTAATGACACTGGCCTCCAGGGCTTGGCACCGTCTTCCCTGACCTTTGTAAATGCCTTCGGGGAAGAAGGCAGTGATTGAGAATCACTGATGCGTGTAGATCAGCAATACGTAAATGCAAGGGAATGTAAATAAAGTATAATATCTAGGAAGGTCAAATCATATGGTTTTTAAAAATGTTTTCTCAGCTAAGCATGTGCCTCATTTTATAGATTCAGAACAAATGTATATAGATCTGTTATGTCAATTAGAAAGTTAGGATGTAAAGAAGTTGTATAGGTAGCAAAAGGGTCCCCAAATGACATGGAGTTGGTCCAGACCAGGAGCAAGAAGTTGATATAAAAGCCTCCCTTTACTGGAACAAAGTAGAGGAAGACATTACTTAAGGGGTGGATAAGCTAATTTAATGAATGCTTACTTTGGCAGGCAATATTCTGAGCACTTTATGTGTATCATGTCATCTAACCCTCACAGTGGCTCCCTGAGGTGACATCATTCACATCTGACAAATAAGAGAATATTTCTGAGAGAGATAGTACAACTTCCCTAGACGGCAGGTGTGCAGGAAGCTGTGCTAGGAGTTAAACCACAACTGAGCTTAATTTCTACAACTCGGATTCTAAAAAGCTACCAAAGTGTTTTATCTCTTCTTTTCCCTTCACAAAGCCTTTCAGCCAAGTCATTCTACTTAAAACTTCTCAAGTTGATTTTCAAAATCAGGGTTTTTTTGTTGTTGTTTTTGGGTTTTTTTTTTTTTTCTGGTGAAATGTTTCACCAATTTGATGGCTGCATTGTTTATAAACTGTTCCTTCACTTACGGTGACACTGGATGGTCTAAATTTTGATCGGCATATTCAGTGATTATGGACATCATACACTGAGTTCTTCTGAATATACCTTACACTTGCTGGCCAAACCAAAGTTAATGAAACACTATCATCCACTTTCTCTGTGCCTGAACCTAGGCAGCTAAATCCTTTTAGAAAAACTGTTACACAAAAAAGTAGAAGGTACCCCTATACGTTCATGATCCATAATTTCATCTGGGTCCTCAATTCTGCTAGCAGGCTTACCATTTTTCTCCAGTTAGTTCAGTCTCTCACTCTGAAGAGGGGATTTCCATCCTCAAATTACCATTCACAGCCAACTCAGGGAAGAGCTGCCTACCATTAGCATGTTTTTACTTCCTCATTTCCATTTATTCCTCTACTCACTCTATTCTGGCACCACCCCCACACCAGTCCATTAGTGACTCTTTCAAAACATCTCCGTATCATCACATCCAGTGGGCACTCTTTGACCTTCCTCTTATTTTCCCTCCAAGCTGCTTTGGCCCCACTTCTTCCTACTTAAAATTCTCTTTTCCTTCCGCTTCTAGGACACTTGCCTGATTTGCTTTCTCTTTCCTAGGTGTTCATTCTCAATTGCCTCTGTAGGCTCTTCCCTTCCAATTCCACCTTTAAATTCTGTCTTTTTTCTTTTCCTTCCCCCTCTTAGGATTCTGTCATAGAATCTCTTCTTGTCTTATTGTCTATTTCCTCTTCCTCAGTGATCTCATCCACTTCCATGGACTCTAATACCACCTCAATGAGATTTACTCCACATTTATGTTTGGCCTAGACTGATTTCAGAAGTGTAATTGATATCATGCAATACTAAACCATGACAGCAAGCTTACCTGTATATGTGCAACTGTTTTCCCGAAAGCTTTTCTCTGTTTAACGTACTCCCTGGTTTCTTCAAACATAAATTCGCTGGCTGAAATTGCTATTTCAGCAATCAAAAGCCTTTCCTATAACCCAAAAATAGTGTTGAACATTATTTTAATTACACAAGTGGTTTTCACATGATTTCAATGATAAATCTCATAAATAATCTTTAAAAAACTCCAAGTAATTTATTTCTTAACTGTTTATAAAAAAAGCCCCTACAGCAATCTCTAATATTTTGATATATCTGTAATAATTCCCTAAAGCAAATCCTTTATGTTTATGATTGATTGTCTTTACTATATATGCAGTTTATGAAATTCCCTCCTCTCGTGACTCATCTATGAGAAAAGAATTCTGAAGTCGCTGGTTTTGACTTATTGATCTCTGCACAGCATGTATCCTGTGATATCTGTGGAAAACAACATTTTAAAGTGCATAGCTTAAATTCTGCATATTAGTGTGAAAGTATTCACAGTTAGTTCAATTCCATCTTGCTGGTGATTTTGATATCCCACTTCTTTTTCAAAGATTTTATTTACTCATTTTTAGATAGAGCGGCATGGAGGGAGAAAAAGAGAGAAAACCCCCATGATGTGCTTTTGCATGCCCACAAACCAGGACCTGTGGGTCCCGGTCCACAACCCAGGCATGTGCCCTGACCGGGAATTGAACTGGTGACCTTTGGTCTGTGGGATAACACTCATATTCCATTTCTGTACCAGTGTCCCTAGCCCTAGCCAGTGTCCCTAGTCCCCAACTTCATGTTTAACTCATGCTATGGTAGTTTCTAGGCAGGTGTGGCTTCTTATGCTGGCATGTCAGGCTTAACGATCACTCAGCAACCACACTCCAAAAACATGGATATGAGGGCTGACCCTAGATGGCTAAAACTACTTAGTTTGAACTTAACAGTTTTCATCTTTGATTCCCAGGTATCCCAGATGTTTTGGCTGATATTTCTTTACAAAAAGATAATAATTCTTGACTTGTGGTTCAGAAGCTAAAATTTTTACAAAAAGGAATCACAGAATTGAAATACCTATTTTCCCGACTCACAAGCTTTGACTGAATATCCCCAAATTCAGTTATTTACTTATCTAGCCTACAACTATTTTTTTTTACATCTTTAAATCATAGTCAAATGATTGGTTATATTGCAAGTTTTATATGCATGGATTTACATAGTTCTATATTACTTTATTTGAGTCTATTATCTAATCGAAAGACAGAATCTTGAATACTCACCTGTGGAAGTTCTTGCATGAGGTAATAGAAGCCCTTATTCTCTTCTCCCAATAGAGCACTAGCAGGCAACCGTACATCTTCAAAGAATAATTCCGCCGTGTCCTAAGGGGACATACAATTAAGTATAGCATTACCCATTTAAATCTCACAAGAACCCAATGAGGAGATTATTTCCATTTAAGAACCGCCCCCCCCAAAAAAAAACACAACAACAACTGGGAGCCAAGTTGGAGTGGTTAATGAACACAACCAGTAAGGGGTAGCCCAGGGTTGCCAATCCAGGTTCACCGGATCCCAGAACTTCTGCCTTGCCCACCACACGGTGCTGTCATTCTAGCTACAATGCTGTCCAGATTCGTAGGCACTGAGAACTAAGGACTGCTAATGAATATTAACTATTTTTTTTCTTTTTAGTAACTAAAAAAAAAATCACAAAGTAGTTACCAACTAATAGAAAAAATACTTTTTTTATTTCATAATTTTCTTTAATCAAATTTAAAGAGGGCCAATTATCATTTAATTTCTAAATCCTTTCTAAAGCAGGTGTTTAAAACATCCTGATTCACTTGCACTGTTGACCACAGAAAAAGATACAGTTGCAGGAACAGCGGAACAAATATCCATGATCATTTCTGAAAAGCATTTTTTTTTTTTTAGGAATTCAGCATGGGAAGGTACGATTATGCTTTATGTAGTTCTATATATTAGATAAGGCATAACTGAGTACATTCAATTATTGATACACAAGAACTTATTGTTAAAAATTGAGTAAACTTAATTATCACCTGAATATGATTTATATTATGACTTACCTGGGCTTTTAGTCCCATTTTATGTAGCTTTCGTCCCTTGATAAATCCTTTCATTCCATTCTCCACCAGAAAAAGGCTAATGCCATGAGCAGGAGAGCGAGCTTCACGATTTGTGACTGCGACTACGATCACGACGTCACTGAGCCACCCGTTAGTGATGAACACCTGAAAAACCCCAGGCATACTGTGACATGCCACGGTAATCCAAGTCCATGTGCAAGTCAAGAAGACTAAACCAGACAATGCATGCTTTACAACGCTCTCTGTATTCCATCCAAGTAGCTGGACTGTTAATTATTTTTACATAAGGTTATTAATATGTAGAAGGAAAATAACCCAATGCTTCAGAGGATGAAGCTTATGCAGGCCTCACAGAAAATGAATGTCTCCTTTTTTAACACTCAGTTGACAACAAATATATTTAATGAATATAACCGGATAAAATTTTTTGGTAAACAAAAACCTCTGCTATCAGTGATATTAGATTCTAAGGCATATATTTACTCTTGAGCTTTCCAATCTTACCAGAGGGTTGATGTGCTCTCAGTCTCAGAGTATTTATTAAAGGGCTCTCAAATTCTACCAGAGATACCTTCCTCTCCTAAGATCTTTTGAAATGCTTCATGATATTTACAAAGGAAGCATTTTTCCCAGTTGCTCATCAACATCAAATTTATTAACTATAGTTTGTTCCTTATTTGGAGTGAGCCTTACCTTCTCCTTTTCTGGCTTGATGAAGATTGTTTGGAATCTAGACTAACATTTTCTATACTAGTGAGAGGGCATGCAAATGGAATAGAGAAACAGAATAGATTTTATATAATATAATAGTTGCAAGATTCTAACTGTTGGCAAAACACAACTCAATTCCTGTGTGAACTCAAAGATTCTCAGTTCCTGTGTGAGTCCCCCTAAATATGGTCAAGCCACTCCTCAGCAGTCTTCAAGACACTGTCGTCATGGCATGCCTCTGGAGAGAAGGGCCCTGGAAGCCCCTCCTCACACACCTTGCTGCCATTAAGAATCCAGTCACTTCCATCCTTTTTGGCATTTGTTCTTATTCCTTGCAAATCACTGGAATTGTAAAAAAGGTTAAAAAATTCATTAAGTAATAAAAATTGAATCACGCCAGTGTTCTTAGGTAAGTGTATATATGGTATGATAATTTAAACTGGTTACACTATTATAAAATTGATCTTTAATATTAGTAATTCTCACCCAAATGCACGAAAAATTTCTAATGTATCCTATT
Source organism: Anoura caudifer (assembly GCA_004027475.1). Lineage (NCBI taxonomy): Eukaryota > Metazoa > Chordata > Mammalia > Chiroptera > Phyllostomidae > Anoura > Anoura caudifer. The sequence goes on from PVKU01006161.1 coordinate 21,061, forward strand.
CAAAATCATTTATGCAGATAAATGTATGATTTAAGATTGCATAAACTAGTCAGATATTACAGAGCATAACAACACCCAACTAGCATTCCAGACCCCCAGATTGGACTCATGATTTTTCAAGGCTCTCCTTATCCCTGAGATTGTTTGACGCGTACTTGCCTGCCTCTGTTCACCTTGGTTCCTTCTCCTTCCTCTATTGATCAAAAGCTCAGCTACTTAAAAGCTTGTTTCAAATGCCACTTCCCCTAACAAGTTTCCACTCAAACTAGATTATTTTTTCTAAATATAAAATAAATATCTTTAATACCATAAACAAATATTCATAATTAGAATATTAAATTAGAGAGAATATTCTAGACAAAGGAGAAAATAATTTAGTAAATATTTCACATCCTGGAATGAACATTTAAAAAATATATTTTTTCAGTATTTCTCCATGGAGACAGATATACACATATATGCACTTTGATAAAAATGGAGCCATACATATGATTTTGACCTCCTAATTGTATCCAAAGTTTTTCTATAAAATAAATTTTATTAGCAGCATAGAATTTCACCCTATGGATTTATAATGATTTTTTTTTTAAAAAACAATCTCCTATTGTTGAAGTAGCTTCCCGTTCAAAATATCCTGTAATGACTAAGGACCCCCAAAGATGGCAGGTCCTAATCCCTGGAAACTGCAAGTGCTACCTTATATGGAAAAAGGGCCTTGCCGTTGTGTTGACTTGAGACGGGGAGATTATTTTGGATTGTCCAATGGGCCCTAAATGCAATCACAAATGTTCTTAGGAAAGAGAGGCAGGCAAGATTACAAAGACAGAAGAGTAGGGGCAATGTGACCACAGAAGCAGATGCTGGAGTGATGAGATCACAGGGCGATGGATGCCATCAGCAACCAGGGGATGGAAGAGGCAAGACGTGGATTCTCTTTGCATACGGATCACACTATCTCTATGTTTTATACAGGTTATTATGGTAGCCAAATAAGAAAATCAACGTGAAAGTGTAGGGAATGTTAAGGTATTATACAAATATGCATAATTATACATAATGGAGTCCCCTATGTGTGTGTAAGGGAAAAAAAAACAGCGAAGGCCTGGATCTTTGCCAGCAAACTCAACCTTTTTTCTGTGAAGGCCAAGTCAAAGCAAGAAAGCGGTGTGGCCAAGCCATCTCTGAAAGCAGGTGAAATGAACCATGTTCCATCTTCTTTATTCTTCCCCTCCCATATGTGTTTTCTTTATTTTTTATTTTTATTTTTAAAAATATTTTATTTCTTTATTTTTAGAGAGAGGGGAAGGGAAGGAGAAAGAGAGGGAGAGAAACATCAGTGTGTGATTGCCTCTCACATGGTCCCCACTGGGGACCTGGCCCACAACCCAGGCATATGCCCTAACTGGGAATTGAACCACGACCCTTTGGTTCACAGCCTGCACTCAATCCACTCAGCTACATGAGCCAGGGCCCATATGTGTTTTCTTAAAAAAAAAAAAAAAAAAAAAAAAAAAAAAATATATATATATATATATATATATATATATAATTTGTTTTTGGAGAAGGAGGAAAGGAGGCAGAAAGAGAGGGAGAGAAACACTGATGTGTGAGACAAACATCACATTGACTGGTTGCCTCTTGCAAGCCCCTGACTGGGGACCCGGCCTGAAACCCAGGCATGTGCGCTAGCCCGGAATGGAACTGCCAATCCCTCGGTCTGCAGGCCCGCACTCAATCCACTGAGCTACACCAGCCAGGGCTACATGCCTTTTCTTTACTTCCCACTGTAATTCCTCAAAACTCTAATCATCTTCACATGCAGCTTTTCTCTATTTTTGCATCCTCTTACTCACATAGCCCCTTTCCTAAATATTGAACTGGTTGGCTATCTTTCCATTTCTCTCCCCAAGCTCCTCCCAAAATCTGCCTCTTTTTTCTGCATTCTTATTCTCCTTCCTTCATAATTACATAACCACAGGTAAGGACAGAAAATTCAAGCGAACAAAAGTTGAGCAAGCCTTTGTTTGTATGAGTTAAGTTGGAGATACATCAAGATCTTTTGTTATCTTGCTGCCTCGGGGTCAGCACAGACGCGCAGTCACTGACACACAATGTGATGCATCAGAACACTGGGCTGCCAGCCAGTTATCTTAAAGAATTATCTTAAAAGCAAAGAAAGAAGATTAAATTCCTACCTCTTTTAGGTAACAGTTTTAGGCAAAAGAAGTAAGCAAAAAACCTTTTATTTTGGCAAAATTAATTGGCCTGAAATTATAGGTTTCTATCTGGGAGAGATAAACACAATTGAAACATATTGCCAAACGATACTATCAAATACTACGACACTTAAAAATAAACAGCACTGTCAAAAGAGAAAATCTAATACATTAGGGCCCGATGTTTGCAGAAACAGGCCTTGGATTTTTAATTCTGCTCTGCCACATCTTTAAATTCTTCCTCTCCATTGCCTGTTTCTCGTTGGTCTATAGGTTGCTGTTCTCTTGGACATAAACCATTTCCCTTACCAAGCTGGCTTGTCAAACTACTGTTCCCTCTCTACACTTCCTTTCACCACCCAACTGTGAAAAAGATTAGTCTGTGTCCTCTGCCTGTTTCCTCGATACCCACATCACTCCTTCTGAAGTTACTTCTGCCCTTCCTCTCTGCTGAAATCACAAATCGACAGATTACTTGTACACTGCCACGACATTTTCTCAACACTCAACCTTTTTTGGCCTTGACATTACTAACTCCTCACTCGAATCCCATCATCTTTTCAAACTTATTTCCCCTTATGCTCATGATGGAAATGTATAGATTTCCTTCAAACTTGATCCTTCTGTCTCTGTTGCCACATTTTGGGGGCTACAAGTTCAAGGGAAACATAATACCCAAGCTTTCCACCCTTTCACTTTACCCCTTGAAATCCGGTTCTACCATGTGATATATCTAGTCATTCTTGAAAAACCGGTGATATCTCATTCATCAGATCTCAGCGTAATATATAACCATTTTTCATAGGCTTCTTCTAGCACTCATATCTAAATTCTTTTTTCCCCTTCGCTACCAAACACACAGGCACCATTAGTCTCTATGTAACATAGTCCCTTGATTCTTCACAGTACTTATCTGTTTTTCTCATTCTCCTTAATAAGCACATAGGTTGTATCTGTTTTGTTCACCACTGTATACATGAAGGGTCTTATAAAGTATCTGTCAAATGACTGAAAAAACAAACATTCATTTTTATGATTGGCTTTTAAAACCTACTGCCATTCTAGCATGTCTCCAGAGTTTCAAATCCATATTTTAATAGCCTGCTGAACATTTCCATACGCATGTCACACCACATCTAAATTTCATCATGCCCCCAAATACAACTCATGTCCTATCATTTTATTTGCATTATTTTATGTAAATAATATCTCAAACACAGCAGGTATTGCAACCTGCTTTATTGCTATTTGGTTATAAGGCCTTATTTTCCCATTGGAGTTTGAAGTTCCTTGAAGGTGTGAATTATGCTGTGTTCATCTTTGTATTCATACTAGCATATTGCTCATAGTTTTGTATGAAGCAAGTACTGAGACAAATATTTGCTGGTAGAGCTTTGCCTCCTAGTCTTCAAAACCAATTGAATGTTCATTTACCTTCCAGCCCCGGGCTCCGTCATTGCAATGGCACCAATACATTTCCCTTCAGTCATCTGGGGCAGAAAGTGCTTAATCTGTTCTTCTGAGCCATAGTTTGCAATGTAGGGCATGACAATATCTGAGTGGAGACTAAAACCCGGGCCTGTACAATTCGAATAGGCTCTTAGGGGAAAAAAAAAAAGAAGAAGAAGAAGAAGAAAATTTAAAGCACAAAGTTGTTATCTTGCTCTGTCTTTAGTTTCTCTGATTTTCAATGAAAAACAACAACAGCACAATATTAAAGGTCTTACATTAGCATGTAAAATATTTATTTAATATAAAATATTAAAGGTGTTACAATAGCATGTCTTCCCCAAAACCTATAAAGTTCCTGAAGGTTTTCTCTCTTAGTTTTCACTATTCTTTTACTTTGTGGTTGTAACATGATAACAGCACTCTAATAAAGTTTGATGAACACTTAGTAAATTAAAAGATAAAACATTTAAAAATATTAATGAACTACAACTGTATTATCCCAACACGGCAACTAATTTCATTTTAGCAAATTAGCTTTACCATAGCAATCTATTCTAATATAGCTGTAGTTGTGGCATGAATTTTGCACTTAGCCGACTTCTTCTTCAATTATATGAAAAAATCCTATTTTTTACCTACGTGTTATAATAATAATAATCTTAAATACCTACAAAATATTACAAATTGCTTGTGTGCTACCATTTACCTTTTTATTCTCCCACTGCCAGACATTTAGACTGCCTCCAAATTTAAGGTTTATGATCTAACATAATAATTATTTCTCTACAGAGCTCCTATTTTTTCTATTAAATTATTTCCTTAAGATAAACTCCCCAAAGCAGTATCCTAGATCAAAGAGCAGAAATATTTTCATTTTTATAAGTGTCTATACTTTTAATCCCTGAAACATTTATTGTTCTACCTTATCATGCCACCAAGAGTTCAGGAGTATGTCAGTTTCACTGCAACCTTGTCAACACTGGGTGTTATGATTTTTTGTTTTCACTAACTTTTGTAGATAATCAAAGTGCTATATCTCAGTTAATGTAATTTGTATTTGATTGGTAGTAAGGATGGGCTTTTTCATCTAAAAAACCTACCTGCATTTCTTTTTTGCTGAATTGTTGTTTTAAATATTTTGCCCATTTATCAACTAAAATCTTTATTTGTTCTTGTATTTTAAACTTTTATTATATTAATGGAAATATTTTCCCACTCTTCTATTCTCTTTCACATATCTTCTTTAAATTTTATTTTAATTGTTCTTGTACAGTTTTCTGTCTTTTACTCCCATCCCAGCCCACCGCCTCAGCCCTCCCCACCTCCTTCCCATTTCCACCCCCCCTAGTTCTTATCCATGTGTTCCTGTAAACCCTTCCCCTTTTCCCCTAAAATTCCCTCCCCTCTCCCCTCTGGTGACTGTCAGCCCATTCTCAATTTCAGTGTCTTTGGTTATATTTTACTTGTTTGTTTGTTTCGTTGATTAGGTTCCTAGTAAAAGTGAGATCATATGGTATTTGTCTTTCACCGCCTGGCGTCTTTTACATATCTTTTTAAAAGAGAGAAAAATAACCAAATGAATCAATTGGAAATGAAGCTACCTATTTAATTTCCAACAGCACCTGTTTAAACAACTTAAAGGGGGTTTTCCTACCTTCCTATATTTAGAAAATGAGCAAGAGTGTATGGGTGATATAAAACTTTCCATGTTACGCTGAATTTTCCATGCCATAAAAAGATTAGAAAGCATTATTTATGATCCTCTCAGAAAGGTGAGCAGTGTGCTTACCAACGAGACTGAACTTCCAATGTCCCCATACTTACTGCTCCTCCCAAACAAGAGCTGTGGAGTAGAGGTCCCCACCAATGCCACCATGATGCTCTGCAATATTGATACCAAGCAGTCCTTGTTTTCCAGCTTTTTCCCAAAGCTCCCTACTCACTTCTCCAGCTTTCTCCCATCTGCAAATAACAAACATTTTAAAATCAGAAAAGCTTTTTTCATATTATTTTTTAAATTGACAACTGAAATTCATGAATAATTTTGTGTAGAAGTACACTTTTAATTCAAGGTAACTATTGTTGACATCTTCCATGCCCTTCTATTTGCCTCTGACTCCTCCTATTTGCATCTTTTTTATTATTTCTCCTTGTTCTTGTTCTCTTTCTCACTCATATTTGCCACATTTGCCCCCTGTTCTCCCTCCATATTATTTACTGGACCTCTGAATTGCATGCATGGACATTCAGGGGTTTGGTATCTCTCAGCCGATAATCTTAGGCAGCAAGCTTAGTTGTATCACATAGTCATGGAATTTGCCCAGCCTGTCCTGTAAAGACAAACTGCCGTCTGCATACTTCTTTACAGTGCTGAACCATGGGATAAGCACATAGAAAGGGACTAACAAGCAGTCAGCATCACTATAGTTTAAGTAGGAACAATAAAAGAGCAGAAGCCCTTGCCGTATAGCTCTGTCACATGAACTTCTGAAAACATTATATGTTTGGGTAGGATGGTGCACCTGCTGCTTTTCTTGAAAAATGACATGATGAGGAAAGATATACCTAGCTGGAGTTCAAGAATCTGAGAATTTTTTTGAAGTGGTAGTTAGGTAGTGAGATACTGGCACTTGAAGGTAGTGATTAAAGGTAAATACTGATACTTCAAGAAATTTTAAAGGAAAGAATTTGATTATTATGTGTTGTTTTGGTATGTTTTGTATACTATCTAAAATAGCTTGGAAAATTATTTTATTATTGACTCCAATTTGTCAACTTTCATCACTTTTACTTCAAGTTCTCACCAACAGTTTTTCTGGAATGAAATTTAAGAGAGTAAATACATGAACAAAAAATTGTCTTAGAGTGAAGTATACTACATTTCTTTTGCCTTTAAGAACCTCATTACTTTTCACCAAAGACTAGTTGTATACAGCATCAGAGTTTAGCTAGTTTTTGTCAGTCTTACCAAGAAGTATTAATAAAAACAATGAAAGCTATTTCTAAATAATTTTTGAAAACCATTTCAATTGTAGGAAAGTACTGGCATTGAATAAATTTTTGGATCCATGGAAAAATCCTATTTTTTTAAATGACAATTTTTGGTTAATAGAGTTGGTGATTATTATTAGTTAATTAATCTCATCCAGTAATAAAAAATACTTTGAGGTAGCCAGTTTCCTACCAAGATTTGCATCATGCTGGCCTTTTGAGCTTTTATGTATTTTAATTCATTCATGAAGCAGAAAAATATGGAATTGACTAATATTCTCTTGCCACTTAACCAGTTTTCAAAAATATTATTCTTAGATCAATTTATAAGTTTTTAATTTTTTTTAAAAGACTTTATTTATTTATTTTTACAGAGGGAAACAGAGAAAGAAAAAGGGAGAGAAACATCAATGTGTGGTTGCCTCTTAAGCACCCCCAACTGGGGATCTGGCCCAAAAACCAGGCATGTGCCCTGACTGGGAACTGAACTGGTAACTCTTTGGTTCACAGGCTGGCGCTCAATCCACTGAGCCGTGCCAGCCAGGGCAATTTTTTTAAATTGAGATATAACTGACATATTATATTAGTTTCCGGTGTACAACATAACAATTCATTATTTGTAGATATTGCAAAATGATCACCAGAGTAAGTCTAGTTAACATTTGCCCCCCATACACAGTTACACATTTTTTTCTTGTAATGAGAACATTTAAAATCAACTTTCAAATATGCAATACAGTAGTGTTACTGTAGGTAGCAACTAGGAATGGGTAGCTGGAGGAGAAATAAAGCAGGGCCGCCCCCCATTACAATGTAATAAAGAACTCAAAACAGGAGGCTGGAAACAAAGGGAGACGTGTCTCTCTCACTGACCTAGCAGTCCTGAGCCTGGTCTAATAAGATGGCCACGCATTCTGAACATCACCAGCAAATCTATGATAGCGCAGGAGGAGGTGAGCCCTTCAAAGCCTGTGTTTTCCTCTCCACTAGCTGGGAACGAAAGCCTTTGTGACAGTGTATTAATCCAAAGGTCTGGAGAGGGGGAGTGGGGAGGGGAAACTAGAGGCCAACTAAAGTATACAACCTCTGAACTCCAAATAGTTGATGCACTCGGATTAGCTGGGTGTCTGCTTGTAGCCAAGTGCTACAGGCACCTGTGTGCAGAACAAACTTACTAACAGCTTTATTTCCTCCATATGTAGGGCATTCTGACTACCTGAGTGCTTGCCTCTATTTCATAAATAAACTTGCTATCTCACTTTCCCTACATGTGTTTGTCTCTCACATGAATTCGTCTCTTGCCAGCAAGGCAAGAACTGAGAAACAAGCTGGGGTGGGGGAGCCCTGACTTGAGTCTGTTCCCGTAACAGTAATACAATGTACAGTCACCATGCTGTACGTCACATCCCCATGACTTATTTATTTTATAACTGGAAATTTTTACTTTTTTGATCCATTTCATATTTTTAATTATATATTTTAAATTTCTTTTTTTAGATATATTATATTGAGTATGCTATTATAGTTGTCTCATTCCCTCCCCCTTTATTCCCTTCTACCTTGCACACCCCCTCCCACTTGCATTCACCACCCCCACCTTAGTTCATGTCCATGGGTCGTACATATAAGTTCTTTGGCTTCTACATTTCCTATACTATTCTTAATCTCCTCCTGTCTGTTTTGTATCTACCATTTATGCTTCTTATTCCCTGTACCTTTTCCCCCATTCTTGCCTCTCCCACTTCCCACTGATAACTCTCCATGTGATCTCCATTTCTGTGATTCTATTCCTGTTCTAATTGTTTGCTTAGTTTGTTTTTGTTTCTGTGGTTTTTTTTTTTAGGTTTTGTTGTTGATAGTTGTGAGTTAGTTGTCATTTTACTCTTTGTATTTTTCATCTTTTTCTTAGATAAGTTGCTCAGCGGCAGGACACACTGTAGTATTCTCAGGGCATAGCACAGCCCATGTGACTGGACCTCAGCTTGAGTTGACCCCGACAGCACCAGTGAAGGGTGAACAGGGGCAGTCCTGGGACCTCTGTGGCCATGAGACCACCCACGTGCCCTAGGCTGCGTGTGGTGGAAGGGAAAAGACAGTGGTGGCCGTGACCTTCCACCCTCCAGGGTTTCCTTCTCCTCTCCCTTTCTCACAAGCGTGCCCCCACCCACTGGCCTCGGCACCGGGTCTGGGGGTTCCAGGGGATCCATGGTGTCTGCACTTGAGGGGATGGAGGGGCTGTCCCACTCTCTATATATTTTAAATTTCATTTACAAAGCTTTAAACTAGCTTAGAAATCTTGTAATCTTATAGTGTTATATTGAGGACAGTAAAAAAAAGTTTATAAAGCACTGAACATGATATTTTTTTCTATAGAACATTCCACAGCATTCTAGGAAATAGTCCTTATTGTATTCTTAGTGTATATTATTTTAAAGAAAAATGTGCCACTTACTCTGCATGATATGGAATCACTTCTTCTTGAAAAAACTTCCTTGCACTTTCCCGGAAAATGTCATGCTCAGGAGAGAAGATTCTTCTAATTCCTATATCTGTTAACTTTTTAGCAGAAGGAGTTTCAAGGCGTTCCTCCCCTCCAGAATGAGAACATCTTAAAAATATATATGCATACATTAAGAAAATTAAGTGAATTGTTTCTCTTCATACCAAAATTAATGTCTCTGAACAACATGGAAAAATCTTGATTATTTTCTCCAGAGACACATTAGGGCAGGTAGAAAGAATCTGAAATTTGACAAACCTGTTCCAATTTGAGGATCACCACTTTTTATATGCTCTTCCTTACCTGGATGAGATTAGGAAGTAATTTACCTTTTTTTTTAAAACAATCCTTTTATTTCCAGATCCATAAAAACAGGAAATCATGCCTAGAACTAACTCTGTGAGTTGAGGTAAAATAGTATAACTGTGATTGAAAATAACTAGTCTAGTGCTCACAGTTATATATTCTGTAACAAATCGAAGTCTAATATTAACCCCATGCTTTTAATTAACCGTTTTCCTTCTGGCTGAGTTCCTGTTACTGGTTAAAAAACCAGTTCTGGGACAAGGAGCACACGTTGACAATGAACCACAGACGATGCAAGACAGTATTAGCATGAGAAGAATGAGCTTAAGTGGGAAATTCAGGCCCCTCCCCTCACTTCCAATTCCTTTTCTCAAGAGAATCTGCATGTCTGAACTTTCCCCAGGGAATTCCCATTAATTCCCTATAAGAATCGCTGGTTTGACCAGAGATGGGAAGATGGTTTTTGAGGCACCATCTTCTGATGGCACAGCCTGCCATCTTCTCAGGTTGCCAACCACTGAAATAAAACTGCTTCTCACCAGCACCTGTGTCGAGTTGGGCTTTTGTGGAGGCAGGCAGTCCAGCCTGCGGGGCGTTTTTCCTGGCTTCAGTATTGTCAGTGATGTAGATTGAATTATGTAAAATTCAGATATTACAATAAAATAATACTGTTAAGTCTTCATGTCGTGTAAAATGTTTACAATTAAGCAAGCCCCTCCAAATTAATATTTTGTCCAGGATAATACAATTTCACATAGAGAGTCTATAAGATATAAACTATGTTGATGCTATTGCATTATGGAGCCAATCTGGTGTAACTCTAAATCAAAGTGCCCACCAAGCCAGGAAGAGAGTCCTCACCAGGAAATGAAATTGGTCAGCACCTTAACCTTGGATTGTTCAGCCTATAGATTTATGAGAAATAAATTGCTGTTATTTAAGCTACCCAGTCTATAGTATTTTTTAATGGCAGTCTGAGCTGACTAATACACTTAATATACGCTTTGTGCCATTTTGTCTTACATTTGTCTTTTATATACTTGTTTTAGTGAGTTTTAATTTGTTAATACAATCTGAGGTGCCTTTTGCATGGTAACCTTTAGTTGTGAAGACTTAATACTACAATTTCTACACTCAATCTGCCTTTTGTCTTTATTAAAAAAATGTTCTGGTTGCTACTTGTCATCAAAATCATCTTGAATGCCTTATTCATTCATTTAGTCGATGAATACTTTCCAAATGCCTATTATGTATCACACACTGTTCAGGGGAGACTGAATAACAGCAATAGTAACGATCAATAAATTAACAGGCAAATTATGTAATATATTAGAAGGTAAGAAGTCCTCCAGAAGGGACAAGTGGAGCAGGGACCAGACTGCAAGTGTCTGGAACCGGGCAGGGAAAGGTTGCCATATGAAAATGCAGTCAGGGTTGGTCAAATTAGGAAGATGACATTTGAGCAATCAAAGATGCTAGAGGGAGTCAAGCAGATTGCAGGCATAAAAGAATGTTAGATCAAGAATAAAATTAGGGCAAAGCCTGTGAGGCGAGATGCTATCTGATGTTCTCTACAAAGAACAAGGAGGCCAAGTGCGGATGGAGTAAGTAGAGTGAGAAGAGCAGTGGGTGAGAGCAGGTGGGATGGGACCGAGACACGCAGGGTCCTTGCAGACCACTGTCCTGCTGCATCACACAGGCTAAAAATACTCTCCATCATCAAAGTGATCGGTTCCAATTTCTTGCTAGTAGAAATAAAACTGTAATGAACGCCTTTGTCCATACAGGTTTTCCATACTTGGGATTTTTTTCCCCAGAGGGAAAAATGTGCTGAGGCCAAGAAACTGGTACTTTAAGACACTGAATCATTTGTCAAAATAATTAGCAAATAAAAGAGCAGAATTTACATTCAAATCTGCCTAGATCTTAAAATTTTTATTTCCCATGTTACGTTAAGGAAACCTGTAGAATATTTCTGAGCGAAATACACCAGTGCACAGGAAAGTGAGAGAAGTGTCAGAAAGAATAAAGACTTTCAATTCAGTCAAAAGTGTTCTAGAGAGAATAAGCAGAGGGTATAAAATCAAAACATTTGGTGGCAAGTTTGTTGGAACACACATTTCTTACTTTAAGGCCAAGGACCTGGTACTGAATCAATGGGCCCCTTTTCTTCCTATGAAGACCAGGAAATCTGTATTGAATAAACTGACCATTGTTTTCCTAAGGCTAGGCTCTAATTACTCTTGTTCTTCTTATTAAACCTCATTTATATTATAAAGGGGAGACAGACTCCCCTTTTGGCAAGATTTGGAAGCTTGTTATACATACACAATCTCAGATCTCACCTCAGACCTACTGAATCAGATCTTGTAGTTCCCTAAAGTGATTCATGCATATTCACATTCAAGTTTAAGAAGCTTATTGTAATAACAGCAAAATCCCTGACCTATCCAGATGGTTTCTGAGGTCCTCCTTTCCCCAACATTCCCTATATGAGAAATATCCTTCCTATACTTCAATCAAAATAACTATTCACAATAGACCTAATGCAGAAGCAGATGAGGATTGAGCTGTCTTCTATTTAGCTGGACATCAAGGGATCTGCAAAAACCTTAGACAATGTGACTCTTCTCATTTTTGGGGGGGAAGGTAATTTTTCATAAAAATGTTATGTTAACATGTAATGGGTTTATTTTTGTTACTTTTAAATGAACTAAATATTTGTAAAATCTCTCAGCTTTGCAGATGTTATTGATATTGATAGATACAACCTACATAAGCAGAAGATCTTTGAGATTCTCTGTTTTCAGGAGCTTAATGGAGTCCTGATGTTACCAGAACGGGGATAGGACCAGAGCAGCTCCACCTAGGGCCCTGTGGTAGTGTGTGGGCTCTTGACATTACGTAGGAAAGATTTCACAAAACAAGTCTAGGTAAACAAGTCTGGGAACAGTGAAACCAGGAAGGGCCTAGGATAGAAGAAGTGTGGAGAGCAGGACCAATAAAATGACATTTTTCTGATCAATATAGCCCAAAGTACATAAAACAAAGTGAAGTCCCTTATGTCAACTAAAATAGCTCTCAGTCAGCCATGACACTTTGGTTCAAGAAGAAAATTACCTAAGTCAGAGTAAACATATCTGACAAGGAGACACACCTAACGTATATGCACACGTGGTCAGAGCAGCCATGTCTACTCTAGTCAGAGCAGGACTACCCATAGGTACTCCACTGGGAAAATTCCCCACTTGCCAGCAGGGGTGCCAAGACATTTATGGAAGACCCAGAAGGATGGAGTCCACCGCTTTCAAGGTATAACTGAACCAGGCTCCAGACCACTGCTGAGACAGCCAAGCTCCACACACCAGAGTGCTGCTCCGTACCACACTGATCTCCCTTGGCATCAGCCACCAGAGGCCCTGCCCTGCTGGACTGAGGACTTCATCTGCCCTGCTGCCCACCTGGCTCCAGAGATCCTTCTTTGCAAGATGCTGAAGACTCCGTTGCCCACCGTGCTGTCTCCCAGACCTGCAGACTGAGACACTGGGACTTGGGTTCCTTATCCCCCATTGATTGCTACGTTTGTATGTTACATTTCTCTTAGAAGGTTATAGTGTGAGTATGGTATTAATGTATGTTGGTGTTCTACGTTGAGTGACCCTGCATTCAATTAAAGCTGAGTGAATAGCAGCATAGTTACTACGTGTGACTCCTGCCTATTCTCTGGTGCCAGGCTGCTCAGCAGGCAGCTAGCCAAGCAGTTGCCCAGCTGACTTATAGGAAAGATTGTATCACAAACTTACACTCCTGACAAGATGCAACAGAAGAGAGACTAAGCAGGGCTGCTTTGGTTCTGAAAATGTTTTTAGTAAAGAAATGATCCTAGGAGGGGGCTGCATCAGCTCACTGGAGAGTCAGAGAAAAGGGGGCCTTGGAGACAGGTTCAGGGGGTTGGCCCAGGACCAGCCGGTGCTGCCCGCTGCTCCCCTGGTTGCAAGTCTCACAGGGACCTTTAGAGTTTAGGAGAGCTTGGGCTGGTCTTTGTTTTCAGGGTTTTAAAGGCTGGGACTCATGGAAAGTCTTTGAGGAGGATCACAATAGAATATTTATCAGCTTTTCCAAGTGTGCGCTTCCAGAGCCATGGTCTCCACTGATTGGTCAGTGCCAGGGCATCTAAACCACATGACCGGACCAGCAACGTACCAGTGGAGGAAAGGCCTCCCTGGGTGTGGGGGGGGGGTGATGGTGTGAGGTGGGTGCCAGTTTTGCCCATTGCCGGGCACCCAGGGCTTTCCACCTGGTGAGTGTAAATTCATCTGGCTATAAACTGTTCCACTAATTTGTTTAGCCATCTGTCTCAGTTTCCCCACTCCACTTGCCTAGGAATTTTCTTAGCTTCTAACATGCCTCTCTGACATCAAAAAATTTGAGGATCATTGTCTTATGAAGTTTTGGGGAAGAGCTTAGAAAAGTACATGTACCCTGAAGTCCAGTTGCCTTCTCCCTGAAGCCATCCCCACCCTCTTTAGGAATAGCAGGCATTTGTCTCCATGGTCCCAAAATATGTGAGCACCACAATGTTGTAAGGAACTAACTTATCTGTCCGGTTTACCCTCATTAATAGTGAATCCTCCCCGATTTCCGTTTATCCAGTGAATGGATTTTATGTGTCACCCTGGCATCTGAAGATTTGACCTTATAAACTGCCTTAACAGTCACTGAGTCACTTAGAGACTGTCTCCACGAATTTCTCTGCGTCTTATTAATTAAAGCATTTGCTCGCAAATCTCAGGTAATGTCCTTGTCTGATGGGGCTGTGCCAGGTATCTCCTGTCCCAGAGTGTCTTCTGGGAGACACTTCTCCAGGCCCGCGCCCCGCTTTCTCCAGATCTGCTAGGCCGCGGGAGACCCGCCCCCTAGTTCCCCTAGTTGAGAACAGCCACAGTTCTGAAGTGCAAGGCAGCGCGCGCTCAACGCCCAGGGGTGACTACGGCCCCTGCTTCGGTGTCAACTGCAGAAGCCGACCAGCTGGGGTGGAGCCGGAGAGACAGGGTTTGGCGACACCCACCTTTTGGCCCTCCGATGATCCCAGTAGCTACCAACCGGCCCCAGACCCTTCAGCACCCTCTCCGGCCCCACGGCCCAGCCCCAGTCCCGCTACAGCTGCCACCCCTCGCTTACGTGCCCTTTGGTTTCAAGTCCCCAGGAGGGGTGGATTCCGCTGCCCAGGCCAGACAGCCTTCTTGGCCGGGACGGCTGGAGCCCGGGGCACTCACCTTGCGGAACGCAGGGGACAAGGCGCGCACCGGCCACCCCACAAGCGCAGGGACCCACGGAGGAGGCGTGAAGCCATGGCTGGGACGCTGAAGGCAGAAGGGGCAAAGGACGTGACTTTTGGGGGGACTTGAGGGCGGGACACCCGGTGGGCGGGCTGTCAGCGGGACCGTCCCACTGTACAGTCCCGCCTGCGAAACCACACGTTGCCCCGGAGTTGAAAGCACGCCCGAGCGCCCTATCGGAGCTGCACCCCGTAGTCCAGACGCCCCAGGATCGCAGCTCTGGGTGGTGCCGAGGTTGCAACACGTCCCTCTTTAGAGTCTTACAGAATTAAAGCAAAACCGGTTGTTCCTTTGCTCTGTAGAATTCTAACTAGTTCATCTAAGCAGTTTTTTTTAGAATTCATGAACTGCTTTGAGATACGGAAGCAAGCCGCCTAGTTTCTAAATGGACCCAAACACAAGCCCACAAAATTTTTTTTTCAACATTGAAAATTGATTTACTTGCACAGACAACTATACAAACACTAGTTTCAAAGAATTGTGCTGTTATTTATGTTTTTTTTTTTTTTTTCTGGCAAAAATTAGTGACCATTTCCTGGGAAAAAGTTATAAATATATTCAGTATGCAAATCAAACTAGTCAGTTAAGTTCTCCAATAGTATTTGATTTGAATTCATGTTTTGCCAGTTTATTTTTCCTCAGATCCTCCACTACTGTCATAATCTACATTTCAGTTGAGTGAAGTCTGACCTCTTGACATTTATGGATTTGGGTTTTTGGTACTAGGGTATCTCTGAAAGTTTTGAACTCTAAAGAGTTTGCAGTGGATTGGAAGGGACATATGCCATTCTAATAACTCATGACAATGATCGAGGGCCTGCAAAGGTGCAAGGGGAAAAGGGATTTTGTGTTAGAGATTAAGAATTTACAGCTAACAACAGAATATAAAGAAGTTAAAAAAGAGAAAGATTAATTCCAAAGAGTAGCACGTGAACATTAGCTGATAGGGGTTGACAGGACTCCCCAAGCAGGTTTGTTAGAATTCTGGACTTGCTGGCTGGCCAACTGCCACTACTTTGTCCACTAGGAATCTGTCAGGGTGTGTACCAGCTTCATGGGAGTAATGAGGGTAATAATAAAACACTACTTAGATAGGGTCTGAGAATCACTATACTAGCTGCTCTTGTTGAATCAGAATATCTGATGATGAGGTCCAGGAGTTTGTAGAGTAAACATATCCCACAGGTGATTTTTTTTTTTTTAAATAGGCTTAATGCATTCACTTTACTTTGTTTGTATAAAAACACCATGTGGTGGCCAAAGCTTCAGCCTGGATCTTCTGCATGGAGACTCTCATATGGGTCTTTGCTAAAGGTCAGTGAATTCCTGATAGGGAAACTTGGCGAGTATGGTCTCTTTAGAGGTGTTTGGGTTGGATAGCTGTAGATCTTGGACATGGCATAAAAGGTGGCCTTGGCAAAGTTGTCCAGGGTGGCAGTGCACCCTCCGGCCTTCCATACCAGTCATCCTCAGCAGTTTCTTGGGTGAAGAGGCCCAGATAATAACAGTGTCTCCAGGCGTAGGGATCCGGGGCACCAGCACAGACATGTAATGGCCTCTTACCTTGCGAGGGATGCTATGGGGCGTGTGGATCTTGATCCCCAATAGCCTTGCTACCCTGCATCTATGGAGAAGGGGGCCAGGGCCATGCCCCACAGGTGGTGGTGGCTATCTCTTTAAAGTACTTAACACTGAGATCAGCATGGCCCTTGTACTCCCTGAGGGCAAGAAATGCCTTGAACTTGGTTCAGTGGCCAGCTCAGGTTTGCTTTTACGTGGGCCTAATCTTCAAAGATGTTGTTCCATTTGTCACATGTATGTATTTTTTCCTGTATAATTTGAACATATGTTGGATATGTCACGTCCCTTCACCCTTAGTATATATTCCCTAAAAACAAAGCAGTTCTTTTAGTAACTACAGCAGTTATATGTAGCTATTTAACCCTGACATAACATTCTTTAGTAATCCACACTTCTATTCCAATTCAACAAGTGTCCCAACAAT
Organism: Anoura caudifer; assembly: GCA_004027475.1. NCBI lineage: Eukaryota > Metazoa > Chordata > Mammalia > Chiroptera > Phyllostomidae > Anoura > Anoura caudifer. The sequence continues at coordinate 37,870 of PVKU01006161.1, forward strand.
ACCCTTTTGTTATGAAGAAGTCTGTTAAAATTAAAAAAAAAGCAACAACACAAAATCAGTTTAGTCATACAAATAAAGCTTAATTTAGGCCAACAAATTAATGCTGGTTTGTCCCATTCTTGGTGAGGTTAATTTGAACCTCCTTAATTTTAATTCCTTAGTTTGGTTAAAATGGTGTCCACCAGATTTCTTTACTGTAAAGTTACTATGTTTCAATTTGTAAGATAAGAACAAATATGCTTCTAAACAAAGAGTGATCTGAGCTAAAATGAAATGAAAGGTTTCACAAATTACGCAGATAATTTAGGCAAATCACCCAGTATTTCATGAACACTTTGAGCCATTTATATCTTTCCGGCAGGAATAAGTCACAGTTTTTACCCAGGAGTTCTACCAGGCATGCTTTTATTAATAGAAATATCAGTTAGGGGCCAGAATAATCAGGGGATGTTCCAGTTGGTGCATGTTACTTTAGGAGTTAAGAGAAGGGAAAGAAACAAGGTTGCTGGAGGAGTGAAGAACAAAATGATGAAAGAGTTACAGAAAGGAAGGAAGGGCAATAAAGAAACCCGCCCATCTGAAGGATGTGTGCTGAGAAGAAGTAGAAATTCAGGTTCACCATGAGCTACAGGGTGCAGTGGACAGATTTCCACATGAGACTACATGGGTTTGAATCCTGGCTCTGCTCATTAACCTTTTGTCAGTTGTCATTTTGGGGATTGAGTGAGCTGGTGTTTATTAAGAGTGTGCCACAGAGGTTGGCTGCATTGTAACTCTTCAGTTACTCTTGACCAATGCGTTTACTATTATTGAATATCACACCAGGGAACCATTCGTTCTCTTATTCAGTAAGTACTTGTTGAGTTTCTCCTAACATTGAGGGTTGATGCTGCACAAGATAAAATCCCTGCTTTCAAAGACTTTGAAATAGCTGTGAAAATAAGACTGGTGTAAGATGATTTAAAATACAAGACACATTACGATAAATGTAGGAGAAAGCTTGTTACCTTTCTCACTTCAGAGTAGGGAGATGACACTGTGGGTGGCCTAATTGGGTTGCTTCTTTTCTTACTTAATTTTTATGGGATAATAGGAAAAACATGGACTATCGTATTCCACAGATGAAGGTTGAAAGAAAACCTCTGTCGGAGTTACTGAATTTCTCTGTCCCTGTTTCTTTATTTGTGAAATGGAGATATTAATAGTACCTGCTCTCAGGGTGGTGAGGCTAAAACAAGGCAAAATACGTCCAGCATTCAGTCTGGCAGGAGCACAGCGCATAGTGACACCATTACTGTCTTTCCTGAGCGTAATTCTTAGGAGAGGCCTGGCTCTTCCCAAGTTGCCGGGGATACACATAGGATCCAACCCTTCCTTCCGGTTTAATTACTGTCTTTCATTCAGAAGGGATTTGCAGGACAGAAGGAGATTTAACTCTGGGTGCAATACACAGATCATGTGTGATAGAATTGTACACTTGAAACCTATATAATTTTACTAACCAATGTCACCCCAATAAATTTAGTTTTAAAAAAAGCTAAAAAAAGAAAAGAAAATGGACTTGTGGCAGCTGCTCCTTCTAGTTTCTAGTATTTGGGCCAATATGTTCATTGGACACTTTACATAATCCTTTTGTTGCTGCCAGACTGCAGGGTGAGCAAGAGTCGCTAGTGTTTGCTTTAGGGCTAAGTCTGCTCTGTTCAGTGTTTTCAGTAGCTTGTTCTTCCCGTTTTAGGGAAAATGGGAGAAAGAATGGTAAGGCCTCCTTTCCTAATACTATTTAAGAAACTGCTGTGCCCTTACCTGTCCTCCATCCCAGCAAAGTTTGTAATCAACACTAGGGATTTTTTTTTTAAGCTAATACCAATAAAAGCTAAGCAGAAAAAAGTTTCATTTTCCCAGATTCTAGAACTGAGTAATAATTCTGGCTAAATGCACTAGTCTGGTATGTACAACCACTGAGAATGTTAGACTTTAAACTTTCTTCCTCTCTGGGAGGGCAGAATATCCATTCTTCAAAGGAGAACACAAAAGCCCAGACCACGAAGGATTAGTGGTTTTGCCCAGCTCTTTGGAACCTTTAAAATGTGGTGAGCTCTGATAATGATTGCGGCAGTTATCACAGGATCACGTGTCAGACACAGGGAAGTTCAGGATGGTGGAGCCCAGAAGGAGACTAAAGTTAAGAGATAATCCCATAATTAAAACAGAAGCAAAGGAAGGTGTGGCAGGGGCAGGGCTCAGCTGTCTTCTTGCGGATGTTGCGAAATTGCTCTGGCTGGCCTGACTTTTCTGACGCTCCTTTGTCCACAGGGGGACTGTGGACAACAGGCACGGACTTGGTAGGCACCACATGAATTCCCTGAACCGCCATTTACTCACCCCTATATGGAGAATAATGTACCCGTATCATGGGGTTGTTGGAAAGGTTTATCAGGTAACAGTGATCAAGTGGTTAACACAATGGCAAGAGTATAATAAGTTCAAAGAAGGAAAAAAAATTACCCCTAGTTTTTCAATTGAAATATAAAATTCTGAACCCTTTGGAGTCTGTAAAGAAAAACATGCCTTCTAACCATATTTGGCTCTCCCTCCCTGATTCTTATAGTTCTTATTTGACATCGTATGAAGATACACTATCTCATGCTTGCAAACTGCTATGCAATTGCTTATGCTTCTCTGATACCTGCGGGCAGATGTCGGGGTTCACACGGTCCTCTCCTGGGCTGATGAGAGTGCCACCTTCTCTGACCGTGGTCACTGGGTTTCAGTCTGCTGGTCACTGAGTGATTAGGAACTACTGTTTTATTATTTTATATTTTATTTGAAGGGTATCTTGATAACAATGAAGAAAATTGGATCTGGAATTTGTTTTTCTAAATTTGTTTGATATATACATATATGTACATATATACATATATATACATACAGGAGAATTGCTTCTGTAGGGTATACTCTTTAGGTGGTAGGCATCTTCATCAAAGGAAAATATTTTAGCAAATTAATCTATAATTGCAAGCTAATATTGTTGAGTATCAGCTTACAGACTGAAACCACGTGGACCATGAATTACACTTTTAAGTAAGAGCATTTTTTTTTTTTTCAAAATTAGCCATCCCACTCTTATCCCCACCTGAGGGAACCCTTCACACCCTGTCTCCCCTCTCAAACTTGTGCATGCCCACTCCTCCTTCCCTTCAGTCAGAGAGGAAGGAGGATCTGTTCCCCTGTTCCAAAAGTCCTCTCTCTTTTCTCCTCAAGTTTTTTACCTATCTGCCGACCCCCACCTACCCTTATTATAGGTACTCAAATGTACACAGAATACACACATTTCCAACTACAGAGAGCAATGCCACTTTACTAATTGGCAAAGAATAGAGGTCGGTGGTTTATGGGAACAGATAGAAGTTACCCAATCTGTGGCCACAAAAAATTTATCCCATGGTTTCTGTTATAATTTTTATACAAAATTTCTGATCTCTCTGAAACTTATTTTGGCACAATAATACATTTTTCCCCAGATGACTAGCCATTTTTCCCAGCACTATTTATTTATTTATTTATTTATTAAAATGTTATTTTAATTGTTGTTCTTGCACAGTTTTCTGTCTTTTACTTCCATCCCAGCCCACTGCCCCAGCCCTCCCCACCTCCCTCCCATTTCTACCCCCAGCACTATTTATGGAATAATTGACTTTTTATGCTGATTTAAAATGCTATCTCTATCATTTACATTGCATTTCTTTTTCTTTTTATTGAATTTATTGGGGTGACATTGGTTAATAAAATTATATAGGTTCCAGGTGTACAATTCTATAACACATCGTCTGTATATTGTATTGTGTGTTTACCACCCCAAGTCCAGTCTCCTTCAGTCACCATGTATCCCTTCTACAACCCTCTCTTACCTCCCCCCAACCCCCTTTCCCACAGGTAATCATAATATTGTTAGCTGTGTCTGTGAGGTTTTTCTTTCTTATTTCTTTTACCTTCTTCACCCAGGCCCACAACTTCCCTCCCCTCTGACAGCTGTCAGTCTGTTTGTTCTCTACCTGTAGCACAGGTGGCAAACACAAGGCCCGAGCGCTGAATCCAGACCTCCACCTTGTTTCATCTGGCCGGCACCTTGTTTCTACCTGGCAGGAGCACCGAGCTCCTTGCCCCTAGTTAAGGAGTAGTTACATTTATACAGTCCTAAAGTTACATTCTGCCCTTCGAAGGCATCCGTGAGGCCGATGAGGCCCCCGGTGAAAATGAGTTTGACACCCCTGACCTGTAGGTTGGCTTCTACTTTGTTAGTTTATATTGTTCATTGGATTCATATTTGGGTCTATTTCTAGACTTTCTATTCCATTTATCTGTTCATTCACTCAACAAATAATTGTTGGGAGCCTTCTACTTGTCTACACGTCACTCTTTCAGGTGCTATAGAGAAAAATGAGCAAAACATGTTTCTTAACCCTGTGGAGCTTGTCTGTGGGAGCAGACAATAAACACATAAATATGAATCAGGTGCTGACAGTGCAGTGGAGATAAGTCCTGTGTCTGTTCATGAGGCAATTATGCACTGTTTTAATTATTTTGAACTCTGATCCCAGAAAGAATGGGATGGAGAATAAGGAAGGAAAGACAGAAGGAGGGAGGTGGGGAGAGAGAGACAGAGTTAGGTTACAGAAATATAGGCGAGTGAATGGCTCTCTCCGCTCTGCCACATAACTATCTGTAGAACCCTGGGCAAGTTGCTTATCCCAGATCTCAGACTTTTCAACTGTGAAATGGGGGTACTGCAGCGGATTGTTGTGAAGCAAATAAAATGTAAGGCAAAATAAAGCAAACAAAGTGTGAAGCAAAATAAAACTTCCTGGCTCACTCTATCCTTAATATATTTTCTTTTCACCCTTCTTACATTTTGGGTGGCTAAAGCTTCCTGCCATTCAACTGCCTCTCTTTCAAAACGGAATTTTCGGAACATGGCCTGAGTTGGTGGTGGGGTTCTGAAATATGGAGTGGTTGAGGAAGGCGTCATCTCTCAGAGGCAAACTGGTGAGAAAACAGCTCACCGCTGCCTGAAAACCCAAACCCAGTCCTTCCTGGTTCAGGAAGTTTAGGGGTTTTAAGTTGAGAAGGAAGGAAAGAAAATGCAAACGACTTTGGTGCCCACCAGTGACACAGAGCGAGAAGGCTACACAAAGAACAGCTCCTGGGAGCTTGCTGCTGTGATGCGAGTCGCATTCCGGGGCAAAGTTCATTACCAGTGGTAGCAGAGGAGGAAAAGGTGCAAAGCTTGCAGGATCCAGAAGAGGTAGCCTGTCCTCGCCAGGCATGCAATACTGTGTCAGCTTTCTGGACCCTGGCTGGTTTCCTGAGGTCAATGGACAAGCATTGTTTCAGTAGCAGACTGGGTGGAATCTACAGATTGAGGGTGGATATTGCTCCAGCTACTAGGCCTAGCTGACAGAGAGATAACATCAAGTGAAGTTCCAGGCATTTTCTTTGATTACTCAGAAGGTGATAGTGTTTTTTGTTTCTTTGTTTGTTTGCTTTTGTTTTTAATTTTTAGTTACCCAGGGGGAGATAGTTACTAAATGACATTTGCATTGTGAATTTTCACCCAGGTGTTCTGGATGAAATTCAGGCTATCTATGCTATAGTACATCTAATGAAAATTCCAGCACAATGTTACCTTCCCAGATTGCGAAGAGGCGATAAATAATGTCTCATTGTCTCAATTCAAAAGTACTTACCTTCTGGGACATTTAGCAAAGTGTCTTCACAATCTATAAAGCAAGCCATAAATTTAAAGGTTATTACACTTGAAGGTTCACTCACATACGATATGTAGATATAGACAGCTTGATCTGCTCCAAAGCGATATAAATTTGCTTTAGAGATAACCTTTATCCTGGTGCACTATTGCAAAATTAGAGTGATACTAAAAACAGCCCTCATATTTAATAGTTGCATTCCAGGGGGGGAAAGGAAAAGATTTTCCCCCCTCATTTTTAGTACCTTTGAATTTTCTTCCTGCTATAGAGGACAATTTGATCATAGTGTGATTGTGGAGGAACTTTGTTTATAATTAATTTATTTAAGTTGCTGATAAGTAAAGTCCCTTAAAAATTCAATAGCAGCAAATATTGGCTCTCTATCTAAAATCAGCATTATTTGGGGATACTCTACATGGTCTCTTACCTTAGGATTTATAAAACTTGGAAGTAATTGCTTGTACTTTTGCAAAAGTGTTTTACTTAATGTTGTGACTGGATCTGAAAGTATTTGGCCACATTACAGCCCTTAAGGTTCTGTTTGTCAGATAATGGTTAACTGTGGAAAAGTTCTCCATTTTCCCAGAGTGTGATGGCAGCTTATAATAAAGGCGAGTCTGACAAATTCTACCATGCATACAGACATTTAATAAACATGTGTTTATAAGGAAGCACAAAACAAGTCATACTACAGGAAAAACCCCAGCTCTTTGTTCTCTTGAGGGCTCTACCAACCTTTGCGTAGGTAGGAGTCTACTTGGAGCTGACTCAGAAATATTCCAGAGGCAGATTCTATTAACCTTAGAGTTGGCGTCACAAATGCAAAGCTTGGACACAGGACCATTTGAGGACCAAGCTAACGTGGAACACGAGTTATTCCTTTGTCCAGAGTATCCATGCTGAATGTGCTACTGCCTGTTTGTCACTTAGCAGGGATTTTGGCGATTAGCTTGGCTGTCACAATAAATCAGTGCTGTGTTCAAGTGACCCTTATTTTACTTAATAATGACCCCAAAGCACAAGAGTAGTGATGCTGGCAATTCAGATATGCCAAAGAGAAGCCATAAAGTGCTTCCTTTAATTTCACAGTATATATAGGGTTTGGTATTATCTGCATTTTCAGGCCCCCACTAGGGATCTTGGATCATATTCCCCATGAGTAAAGGGGCTGCCTCAACCCTTGACTTGTGGTCTCTAGGGTTGTCAATAAAGAGGAAAAGAGAGTGAGCAGAAAATCTACAGGGAGACTTGCCTTTAGAGGCCAGGCCTTGAAGCCAGGCCTCACAGTAGCCTGTATTCTTTTCACCAATGTTCCATGGGCCATAACTAGTCACATGATCCCATGTGGCCTCACTGGGCTCCAACCAGATTGAGGAGGCTGGAAAATATTGTCTTCCTTTGTAGTCAAGAGGAAAAAAAACGGTTGGTAACCATACAGCACTGATAGCATATCTGCTGTGTCCATCTGGCAAAATCTTCCTACTGGATTTGGTTTTCCATATTTTCATTTAAAAATTTTGGCCTGCTGAGTGAATTATCTATGTGTTTTTTTAAGTATATCTTATTGATTATGCTATTAGTTTTCCTAATTTTTTCTCCCCTTTATCCTGCCTCTGCCCTGCACACCTCTCCTCCACTACTCTCACTCCCCCTTTAGTTCATGTCCATGGGTTGTACATATAAGTTCTTTGACTTCTCTGTTTCCTATACCTTTCCTGACTTCTCCCCTACCAATTATGCTTCTTCTTCCCTGTACCTTCCCCCCTTTCTTTCCCTGCCCCTCCCCACTGAAAACCCTCCACGTGATCTCCATTTCTCTGGTTCTGTTCCTGTTCTAGCTGTTTGCTTAGTTTTTGTTTTTTAGGTTCAGTTGTTCAACGAGAACAAGTTTGTTGTCATTTTACCGTTCATAGTTTTTGATCTTCTTCTTCTTAGGTAAGTCCCTTTAACATTTCATATAATAATGGCTTGGTGATGATGAACTCCTTTAACTTGACCTTATCTGGGAAGCACTTTCTCTACCTTTCCATTCTAAATGATAGCTTTGCTGGATAGAGTAATCTTGGATCTAGGCCCTTCCCTTTCATGACTTCAAATACTTCTTTCCAGCCCCTTCTTGACTGCAAGGTTTCTTTTGAGAAATCCTTTGCCAGATTGGGGAAGTTTTCCTTCATTATGTTTTCAAATAAGTTTTCAACTTCTTGCTCTTGTTCTTCTCTTTCTGGCACCCCTATGATTTGGATGTTGGAACGTTTAAAGTTGTCCCATAGTTTCCTAAGCCTCTCCTCAGTTTTTTTAATTCTTGTTTCTTCATTATGTTCCAGTTGGATGTTTATTTCTTCCTTTTGTTCCAAATCATTGATTTGAGTCCCACTTTCCTTCCCTTCACTGTTGGTTCCCTGTATATTTTGCTTTATTTCACTTTGGGTAGCCTTCACTTCTTCCTTCACTTTGTGACCAAGCTCAATCAGTTCTGCAAGCATCCTGATTACCAGTGTTTTGAACTCTGTATCAGATAAGTCATCTATCTCCTCATCACTTAGCTCTTTTTCTGGAGTTTTGATATATTCTTTCATTTGGGCCACATTTCTTTGTCTCAGCACACCTATTATGTTGTAAGGAGAGGAGCCTTAGGTATTTGCCAGGGTGGGGTAACCCTGTCTGCACTATCTGTGGGGGGAGGGGTCAGAGAGGGAAAAATGTCGCTGGCTCACTCCGCTGTAGACCCACTTTCCAATGAACTCTCTCTTGTGAGACTGGGAGTTCCTCCTGCTGTTGCAACCCCCACAGTAGTTTATAGCCAGTTTTGAGTCTTCAGTTTTCAGTTAAGCCAGCCCTGCCACACCCATGTGGTCCACTCCCTTGCCACACATCCTCTCTGCTCACTGCCCATCTCCCATTTCCGCCCCTCCTACTGGTCTGGGTGAATGTTTCTTCAACTCCTTGGTTCTTAGAGTTCCCTGAAGTTTGATTTTCTGACACTTCGTGTTGTTTATTGTTTTTAAATTGGTTGTTATCCTTCTTTTGGTTGTGCGAGGAAGCGAAGCCTTTCTACCTATACTTCCATCTTGTCTGGAACTCCGAATTATCTGTGCATTTATCTTGCTCTCCTTAGAGGTTGACTCAGTCAGTTAGAAACATGTGTAATTACACAAACATTTACTGAATTCCAGAGATACAAAGATGATCATGACCTGCCCTCTGCCCATAAGAGACCACTGTCTCGCCTCTTCATATCTATAAAAGGCAATTATAAAGGTATTTACAAAATGCCAATAATGCATAGAGAAAATAGTTTCTTGATAGTAAGTACTATGTATTATTTGTATATCTCCACGAGTACATAGGGTGTAGAGGAGAATCTGGTACATGCTGAGCACTAATGATATTTGATGAATAAGTACAATGAGTAAGCCAGGTAATAAGGAGAGGAGGAATGGATTCATAAGGACTTTGAAATATGCAGAGGGACCTACATAATATATAGGGATTTTGGCTTTCATAATTAAATATAAAAAATACAAAAAGGTTAAATGACAATTTTAGGCATATAGAGGAGGTAAAATACTGAGAAACCTTAAAGAATATTGGCAGAGTAACTCCATCTATAGTTTACAAGGAGGTAAAGACCTCTTCACAAACTTGTGCTTTGGTGAGTATAATATTTGTGAGTATAAAATTGTACTTTTTATGATTTTGGCATTATACTCAATGTATTTATTACAATGTTTAATTTCAGTTGGTAAGGGGATTTAACAACTTTAAAAAGTAATAAGTAATCACCAGATACAGTGAAATGTAGTTTTTGTCCTGGACATTCTACCTCCTACATGAAGTTTTAAGAAAGAGTTCTGATATCTCATGGAACTACCAAAAACTTGTATTCAACTATGAGTGAGTATTTGAGTCTCCTGAGGAACATCTTCAAAATAACCTGCTCCCATGCCAGACTTCAGGAATTAATCACTGAAAGGTAGAGCCCTAATTGAGAACCTTTGGAGTACAGCACCTACCTTCTAAAATTTCCATCTCCTTGTATTAATTTCCTATTGCCTGTATAACAACGTGCCAAGAATTGAGTGACTTAAACCAACACAAGTTTATTCCCTTATAGTTCTGGAAGTCAGAAGTCTGAAATAGTTTCGTTGGGCTGACATCCAGGTGTCAGCTGGTCTGCGTTCTTTCTAGAGTCTCTAAGGAAGGGTCCATTTCCTTGCCTTTGTCATTTTCTAGAGGTGGCCTGCATGTTTTGGCTCATGGACCCTTCTTCAGTCACTGCAACCTCTGCTTCTGTCCTCACCTGTGCTAATGGCTCTGATCCTCCTACCTCCCTCTTATAAGGGCCCTTATGATTGCATCAGGCCTACCTGGAATCAAGAATCCACAGTTCCTAATTTAATCATATCCTCAAGGTCCCACTTATCACATAAATTAACATCTTCACAGGTTCTGTGGATTAGGACTTGGACATCTTGGGCTGAGGAAGCTGTTATTCAGCCTTTCACATTTCCTTCATATATATAATTTTTTAAATGTGAGGATTAGTTTAGATTTGTGAATAGTAAATGAAAAATACATGTGAATACAACATTTCATTTAAAATCTGACACACTAAGTATAGCAAAGAAATACTAGCTATTATACTTTAAAACTAGGTTTTTAATAGAATTTTAATGAGTACAGCCTCATCTTGTCTTCTTCACTGCTACATTTGTCTTGCACATGGTATGTTTAATGAATACTTACTACACGAGTGAATGAATGCTGAATATCTACAGTGGATTGAACATTGACTTCTTACATTTCATCATTTCCTTATATTCCATAATTACATGAGTCAGTTCTTCATAATTAATTTTTCTATCATCTTTCTTATTTTATGGTTCCTGTTTCTTGGAGAACCCTGTATATACTAATAACTACCGAGATTTTTGAATTCTGTTAGAATCCTGGTGGTAGTTGCTTCATTTCTAGTCAGCTGAAACTTGAAGAATGAGCTGGCCAGACTGAGAGTATTTCCTCTTATTTCATGCTCCCTGCTTGCATGATCTTTCTTTCAACTTCAATCAAGAGTAAAGCAGCAATTAGAGCTATAAAGAGTAAATAATACAGATTTTGTTTCTGAACATGAAGCTAGAGGATTCCTGTTTTGAAAGCTGTCAGACTTACAAAGATTCATTAATTAGGGTTAAGTAATTCAATTCCCTGGAACATATTTCTAGGGAGGGTGGATGCTTGTGGAGAAACCCATTCATTGCTTAATTCAGTTTTCCTATTCCATCTAAAATCATTGTAATTATACCAATGGCCTAATTTTTGATAATAGCAGGAAAATAACATTAAATATGACAGCTCTAAAAGGTCCAAATTTGTAAACAAGGGGGGATAGGAGGCAAAGCTCAGGTGGAAATGCGAGGCCTACCCACCACTCACCTCCTGCTGGGCTGCCTGGCTACTAACAGGCTATGGACCTGTCCAAGTCCTGTGGGGTTGGGGACCCCTGCTATATGAGACACCAAAAATGGAGTAGCAAATGGTTTTTCACTTTGTGGACCACCTCTTCTTTCCAGGTAGAGAGACAAGCAGGTACAAAGTCAGAGGCAAAGCCTGCTGGGAGCACTTGACAGTTTGGCGTGTTTGAAATGGAACATAGAGAGTGGCGTGAGATGTGGGAAGGGGATGGCAGGGTGGGGCCAGGTCATGCAGGGCCCTGGAGCCCAGAAGAAGGAGTTAGGATTTCATGTTAACATCAAAAGAAAGCCATGGAGGGGTTAAGCAGGGCAGCAGAATGATTATTTACATTTGCAGGTTGGTGAGTGGTTCTATGGAGCCCAGTTAAGAGGTTGCTGTGCCCTTCGAGGCGAGATGGTAGTAGCCTAAAGATAGATGTGGTAGTGGAGATGGAATTGACAGAGCTTTCCAACCGTCTTCGTTGTTCAGTCTGCTATAACAAAATACCGTGGGTCGGGCAGCAAATAGACAGCCAAAATTTATTTCTCACAGTTTTGGAGATCGGAATTCCAAGATCAGGATGCCAGCATGGTCAGGAGAGGTCCCTTTTCCAGGTCCTGGGCTATTGGCAAAGGCCTGTGTGAAGTTGTTGTTTTTCAGGAATTTTAAAATAGACTTGATTTTTTTAGAGCAGTTTTAGATTCATGGAAAAATTGAGCAGAAAGCACAGAGAGTTCCCATATACCTTCTGTTTCCACACACGCACGCTGTCCCCCACTATGAACATCCAGCACCAGAGTGGTGCATCTGTTACAGCTAATGAACCTACATGGACACAGCATTATCACCAAAGTCCATGGTGTGTGTCAGCAGTCACTTTTTGTGTTGTATGCACAATGGGTTTGAACAAATGTATAATAACACATATACCCTTCATTGTTGTGTCCTACAGAGTATTTTCACTTCCCTAGAAATCCTCTGTGCTCAGCCTCGTCATCTCCCCACCCTGCCACCCTGACCACCCAACTCCTGGCAATCACTAATATTTTTATTTTCTTCCTGGTTTTGCCTTTTCCAGAATGTCATATAGTTGGAATTTTACAATATGTAATCTTGTCAGATTGGCTTCTTTTACTCAGTAGTATGCATTCAAAGTTCCTCAGTGTCTTTTCATGGCTCGATAGCTCATTTCTTTTTAGTGTCAAATAGTATTCCATTGTCTGGGTGAACCATAGTTTTTTAATTCATTCACTTGAAGAGCATCTTGGTTGCTCCCAAGTTTTGGAAATTATGAATAAAACTGCTACAGATATTCATGTTCCATATTTTTTTTGGCTTCTTTGGGTAAATACCAAGGAGTGTGATTGCTGGATTTTATATTAAGGGTAAACTTAACTTTCTAAGAAACCATCAAACTGTCTTTCAAAGTGTATGTATTATTTTGCACCCCACGAGCCATGAATGTCAGTTTCTGTTGCTCCACATCCTTACTAGCATTTGGTATTGTCAGTATTTTAGATTTTGGTAATTTTAATAGATGTGTAGTGGTATCTTCTTGTTGTTTTAATTTGCAATTCCCTAGTGATATATAATGCTGAACATCTTTTCATATGTTGATTTGTGATCTGCATATCTTCTATGGTTAGGTGTCTGTTCAGGTCTTTGGCCCATTATTAATTGGTTTGTTTTCTTATTGTTGATGTTAAAGAGTTTTTCATACATTTTAGATAACAGTCCTTTATCAGATATGTCTTTTGCAAATATTTTCTCCTAGTTTGTGGCTTGTTTTCTCATTCTCTTGACACTGTCTTTTGTAAAAAAGATTTTAACTTGATGAAGTCCATCTTACGAATTATTTCCTTCATGACTCATGCCTTTGGTATTCCATTAAGAAGTCATCACCATACCTAAGGTCACCTAGATTTTCTTCTATGTTATAGGAAGTTTGCACTTTTGTATTTCTCATTTAGGTCTGTGATTCATTTTGGGTTAATTTTTGTGAAGGATTAAAGTCTGTGTCTAGATTTATTTCTTAATGTGTGGATGTTTAGTTATTCCACTACTGTTTGTTGAAAGACTATTTTTTCTCCGTTGTGTTGCATTCGCTCCTAAGGATCAGTTGACTATAGTTATACATCTATTTCTGAGCTCTCTGTTCTGTTTCATTGATCTTTTTGTCTATTCTTTTACCAACACCACACTGTCTTAATTACTGTAGCCTTATATAATCAGTTTAAAATTTGGGTAGTTCCAGACCTCCAACTTTGTTCTCCTCCTTCAGTATAGGCATAGCCCAGAGACATTGCAGGTTTGTTGCAGGTCACCTCAGTGAAGCTCATATTGCAGTATAGTAGTCATATGAATGTTTTGGTTTCCTAGTGCACATAAAAGTTATGTTTATACTATACTGAAGTCTATTAAATGTGCAATAGCATTATATCTAAAAAACAATGTTCATGCCTTAATTTAAACATGTTTATTGCTAAAGAATGATAACCATAATCTGAGCTTTCAGCAAGTCATGATCCTTTTGCTAGTGGAAGGTCTTGCCCTGATGTTGATGGCTTCTGACTGACTGCGGGGTGAGGGGTTGGCTGCTGAAGGTTGGGCTGGCTGCAGAAATTTCTTAAAATAAGGCACTAATGAAGTTTGACACATTAACTGATTGCTTCTTTCACTTGAACTCCTAGAGGCCATTGCAGGGTTATTAATTAGCTTAATTTCAATATCACTCTGTCTCATGGAATAGGGATGCCCTAAGCAAGGGGGAGGGCCGGTCTGTGGACCAGTTAGAGCGCACACAACATTTATTGTTTGCCATGTTATGTGGGCATGGTTCATGGGGCCCAAAAACAATGGCAATGCGCCATTCAATATCACTGGTCACAGACTGCCATAACAAATATAGTAACAATAGAAAAGTTTGAACTATTGGAAGAATTACCCAAATGTGACACAGAGACATGAAGTGAGCAAATGCTGTGGGAAAAATAACACTGATAAATTTGTTTGGGTCAGGGTTGCCAGAAACCTTAAATTTATTAACAAACACACAGTATCTGTGAAGCACAATAAAGCAAAGAACAAGAAAGTGAGACATGCCTGTATGTGTTGGCTGTTCTTGGTCTTTGCTTCTCCATATGCTCTTTGTCTAAACTTGCACTGTCTGTTGCAACCTCCTGAGTCCACATTCTGTGATAAGAATGTTACGAAAATATTTCCTGCTTATTTTCACAAACAGATAGACATTTATAAAATGCACTTTATAATGAAACCAGAAGATGGCAATAGAGTAACATAAATCTAAACATCAGAGGCTGTTTTTGTAGCTTTTGTCCCTCAGAATATTTACGTTGACTAGTTCTCCAGCCTCCTGTTTTCCAGTTCTTGCAAACAGCTTGTTATGCAAGTGGGCCGAAACACATATACCCCCACCCCTGCAAAAAGAAAGAAAATGAAACAAAAACACAAAAGAAAGGATGCCAAATAACCACAAAACCCCACAAAGTGTGGGCATCCTCTTGCTGTGTGCCACAGAATATCCAAGACCCTTTCTCAGCCAGGCCAGTGCTCCTTTCAAGAAGTTTGTGAGAACCTCAACAAAGTGAAGGCTGTCTGGAGAAAGTGGCACATCCCAGAAACGTGAACAGACTTGCACGTAACTTCTTTCAGCCCTAATTTCTGATGTGTAACATGACCTAGTCTGTGGGCTTGCAGAAAGATCTGGGTTCAACCCTAATTTTACGATTTACAGGCTGTGTGACCATGGGCATGCTTTTCTTTCTGAAACTTAATTTTCTCGTAGTAAAATAGGGGCAGTAATAACTGTTATCTTGTGGTGATACTGTGAGAATTAACTGAAACGATACATTTAGTTCGGTGTCTGACACATAATAAAAAGCTAAAATGTGTTAGCTATTTTCTTACCACTAAATTTGGTTGAAAAAACTTGCTTTGTAATTAGTTTTGAAAGGATGCTAACTATTGAATTGTGTCAGAATCTTTTTCATTGCTGTTGTTGCTTGTTTAGTATGTAATTAAAATAAAATAAAAGGGAAATAAAAATTTTCTGGAACAGGTTGAAACTGTCTGCTTACAGTGGACGTTAACTACTGCCATTATATATCAGGGCTAAATGGAGACAGGTATTTTTTAGTATTTAGAGTGTTTTCCTTTCTTTGCCATGTGTATAGATTATTCTTAGCAGTGAGCATTCGATCTCCTCTAATCCATTTGTCAGGTAAATACAGGCTCATTTCCACTCATCGATGATGTGATTAGAGCTTTATAGATAGGTAGATAGAGCTGAACTATGTGATCTTACTTTTGCCTGATGGTAGTAAAAATATCAGTTAATTGAGATCTTTCCGTTGCTGAAGCTTGAGCTATCAATAGGAACTCAAATGGAGCATATGAAGTCTTGCATTTTAATTTGCGTAAAATAACAAACTACATTCAGATCACCTGAGGTGTTCTAACGAGAGAGAGAGAGAGAGAGAGAGAGAACGAACCATTAGGGATAACTTGTCTTCACAGATGTCTCTGAGCCTGTAGAGAAAAACCAACATCATAATAGCTTATTTCTTTCATAGCAGTTAAAGCTGAGATGAGAGTCAGTGAACTGTAAATTGTCCTACTCACTGTCTTTACACACATGATGTTACCTGTGTATTGTTATTTTGTTTCTCTCTTTGAAATCCACACAGTACATGTGCTAGGTGCTATTCAAAGTGCTGAGTGCAATCCCTGCCCTGATGAAGTTTAAATTGTGCCAGTGGGGGAGGTGCTAGGACAACCAATGAGCACATGGCGGTTCATCTAAAGATGATAGGATTTGGAGGGATAAATGAAGCAGAACAAGGACAGTCTGTTCAAGGCTGATGATCAGGTTCATATGAGCAGATATTCAGGAGAAGTAAGGTATGAGCCAAGAGTGTAGCCATCTGAAGAGCTGTCTAGGTGGGGGAATAACAGGTGTAAAGGCCTTCTGTGCTTGCCACGTTCAAGAATCAGCAAGGGGACTGGAGTAGCAAGAAGAGAATGTGACAGAGGGAGGAAAATTAAGGGGTGAAATGAGAGAGGTAGTGGGATCCAGATAATGTAAGACCTTACCGGACATTGTACGGTCATTGGCTTTTACTCTTAAGTGAGCTGGACATGGATTGGAGTCTTAAGAAGGGAGTGAGGTAATTTCATTAATGTTTAAAAGGGATCATGATCGTTGTGGCTGTGTTGCTGAGCACAGGGTGTAACCTGGGCAAGGATGGAAGCTGGTAGAGAGATTCAGGGGTTATTGCCATAATCCAGTTGGGTCACAGTAGCTTGAAAACCCAGGTGCAAACAATAGAGGTGGAGTGGGGAGTGGTCAGAATTTGAGTCTTTTCTGAAGATAAAGCTGACAGGAATTGTTAACAGACTGGGTGTGGGGAGAGAAAGTGACAAATCAAGGATTATTTAAAGTTTTTTTTTTTTTTTTTTTTCACTGAGATGGGGAACACTGAGTAAGAAAGAAGTTTCGGAGGGGAAAATTAGAATTTAATTTTCGGATGTGTTATGTTTGAGAAAACTCCGAGACAAATAAAGAGGTTGACCAAAATCTTAGAAATGAGAGCCTGGAGTTCCAGGGACAAAGCTAGGCTGAAGAATTAACTTAGGAGTTATTAGCATATAGATGATATTTAAAGTTAGGAAACCGGATGGGATCCCCTTGGAAGCATGTGAAGAGACAAACAGATGGCACAGGTTAGGGAAACAAAAGAGGTTTCAGGAGACAGGAAGAAAGTCAGAAGATCGTAGAGTCCTGAGGAAAGCATTTCAAGAAGCAGGGGCGAGCGATTTGGCAAAGTGCAACTGATGGGTCGATTAAGTTGCGGACTGAGAATTCAGTTATGAAGTTGGGGTACATCGTTGCTTTGATTAGAGCAGCTGTGGTGGAATGATGGGAGTGAAAACCCAGTGGGCTCAAAGAGAAATGTTAGAGAGGAGGAATTGAAGACAATGAGAGGAGACAGTGCTTTCAAAGAGCTTCTTTGTAAAGGCACAGAGAATTGGGGGAGAGCTGGAAGGAGCAGTGGGGTCAGGAGTGTTTTTTAAGACAGGAGAGGTATTACAAGTGTGTATGTTGGTGGACATTGTGAAGTGGAGAAAGAAGATTAATAGCTCTGGGGGTGGAGGGGTTATAGAAGCTATTTCCTTGAGAGTAAGAGGGGAAGGAATCCACGCACAAGTGAAGGAGATGACCACCGCCAACTTTTCCAGAGTAGCTGGAGAGAAGGCAGAGCATAAGGACACAGAGAGGTGGGGAGAACTTACAGAAGCTCTCTTCTGGTTTCTTCTGTTCTCTAAGTGAAATAGGGAGCAAGGTCATCCTCTGAAAGTGAGGTGAGGCAGGAAGTGTTGGAGATTTGAGAGGAAAGAAGAAAGTATGAAATAATTATCCAGGATCACGAGAAAGTAAATGCCTGATGGAAATGTGCTAATAATATTACTGGACTTAGGGC
The DNA here is from genome assembly GCA_004027475.1 of Anoura caudifer. Lineage (NCBI taxonomy): Eukaryota > Metazoa > Chordata > Mammalia > Chiroptera > Phyllostomidae > Anoura > Anoura caudifer. The sequence goes on from PVKU01006161.1 coordinate 55,586, forward strand.
ATGCAAAGTCGTGAATTGAGACTAGTCACCAAAGGTGTGTGGTTTTCCAACCACTGTCTTCTGTGCGGGTGTCACAAAGTTGGCTAGAAGATGGATTTGACCGACGCTGAGGTTTGGCCATGTTAGCACTACAGATTACAACAGGAGCAAGGATGGCTTGAAGAGGTATGCAGAGGTGTGATTATAATTACGGAGCATGGAAGCTAGATAAAGTGTGAACTGAAGGCATGAAAGGGTGAGAGACAGCGGGGAATCAAGTGGAAACAGGATCAGTGGTTTGCAGAGTTATGGGATCAAGTTGCTAAAAAGGTGAAAGTAGAAGGTTGGGAAATGCTATGATGTTTCAATTTGAGATTTTAGAGGGTGCGCAATTATTGGTAATGGCAATGTCTGGGGACATCACTGTGAGATTGGGTGGCCAATAAAAGATTGGAGAACCAGATCATTGGAGTGGAAGGGCCATGGCACTGTGAGGTCAGAGTGCTGGAAGGATGATTTGCATACTTGTGTGGGTGAGCGACTTGGGGGTCTGTAGTGACTACAATGAGGAGGGGCAGCTGTTGGCATGGCCTGATGGCAGGAACTTCAAAGCTGGAGTGTTCGGGGGTGGGAGGAGAAGAGTGTTCTGGAAAAGACTTACCTCATCTGCAGACTGTTTATTTGAGGTGTGGAGAATAAATAGGTACCACTTGCCCAGAAAAGGGTCCTCAGGGGAAGGCCATTTTGGTTAGAGTAGGAAGATGAAAGGAACTTTAAGAGATTAAGGATATACTTTCTCTCTCTCTTCCTCTCTCCTTTTGAAACTGTTTGATGTATTTTTCTTTAAGATATTAATAATTGTTTCACCACAAACTGTTTTAAGAATATTGCTGCCCATCATTGGTACATTAACTGGAGATGAAATGTTTATGAAGCAATCTGTATTTTCCTTATGAAGCATAGATTTTTTTTGGTAATGGAAAGTTCAGTTGAAAGCTTTAATGAAGTGTAATGTAAGGCGTATTGAACCAATTAATCTAGTAGGCTAATGTGAGAACAAGAAATTTTTGTAGCTACTCAGATGTTCTGAGCATAATTATCTAAGAGCACAATTAATAATAACGGTATTACTTAAGATAAGACAGGAATTGCAGGTTCGCTTCTGATAAATAGTTGTCTTACCTAAAAGTGAATTAGTTTTTTTCCCTCACAAACGAGGATAAACATTTATAATTATATGGATTGATTTTCAAATGAGACTTATAAAGAATGATGACTTCATTTGGATTTAAAGTCAATTTGATACACACAACAACTTGGATGGAGCTCAAGGGCATTATTCTGAGTGAAAAAAGGCAATCCTACATGATTCCATTTCTCTGGCATTCTTGAAATAACAGTTACAGGGACGGAGAACGGGATAAAGGGTTAGGGGCTGGGGGAAGGGTGGCTATGGCTACACAGGGGTAGCAAGAAGGAAACTTGTGGTTATAAAATAGTTCTGCATTTTGATTGACATAATTACATGAAGCTACATGTGAAAAATTGTATAGAACCATGTGCACGCGCACACACACACACAGATGAGTGTGTATCAGACTGGTGACATTTGAATAAATGCTGGGTTGTTCTAATGTCAACACACCGGCTTGTTATTGTGAATAGTTATGCAAGATGTTGTGCTTCAGGGGGGGGGGGTGGGTACGGAAGATTCATGGCCCTTCCCTGTGTATTTATGTACAACTTCATGTGAAGATACAAATACAAAAAGTTGACAGAATTCCTGCTAAATCTCCCAGAAACACACAAACACAAATCAAACAATGTCACAGGAATCAATGGATGCATAAAAATGAAATAATGAATTGTTTCATTAGGGTATTGTTTCATTGTTTCAGAAGGGTTTTAAACTTATAAGCAACACATAAAGATGCCTTTTCTATTTTTATGCCATGTGTATCACAAACCATTGACTAATATTCAAATTGACTTTCTCACATTTGACTAGGAAATTACTTTTGATACTGTCCACATATTTGCCTTATTAGCCCATCATTATCTAGTTTTTTGGTTTTTTTTTTTTTTGCTAACCCTCTTGACATAATTTTCCTTGGAAATGCATCGCAGAAATCCCGTGTGTCCGCGCAGAAGTATCACTAGTACTGCTTTCAGAGGACAGTGACAGCAATGCAGTCCCCCATTTGCATTTTTGCTTTGACTCTAGAATTTCAGAGCTGATGTACAAGGAACACAAAAAAAGATTTACGTAAAAGAGAAAAAAAGAATTACTTCCATACATAAGTTTATAAATAAAATAAAAGTATTCATGATGTCATTAGAAGTAAATGAGTTCTTGTTATGCATCCTAACTTTGGTTTTTTATAGCCCTCTCTGTTTCACATTTTTGAGTAATTAACCCTACGCTGTTATTGCCGCTAATGCACATTTGACTTCAATCCGCTTGTTTCTTTTTCCCAGAGCTCCCTGTCTCTGCTCAACTCTCTTCCAACTGCCAGAGTATATCTTTTATAAAATAATCCCTCTCTTTAGTTTTATCGACCCCCTAGAGGAGAAATATGGAGACAAATCTACAGCAGGTCCTAGGAAGGAACTGAGGTTTCCTTAAGGTAGTGTGTTGCTGTCTGTTGGCCAGACTATGCTCCAGGACTGATCGTGTTTATTTAAATTCTCACTTTCAGAAGGGAAGATTGAAGCGAAGACCCTGCTCGGAGTTCTGAAGCTGGTTGGAAGTGGATCCAGAGCTCCTCACTCCCCCTTCCATGCTCTTTTCCTGTGTATTGTGAGGAGGGGTGAGGCATCGTTCACATTCTCCACATTGTTGACATTAGCAAGTTGTGTAATAATTTCTAAATGAAAGGAGTTCTTGTACTTTGAAATCTAACGGTAGTGAAAGTAGTCCTTGAAAATGTGCAACCATAATACATATTTTTCTATTTGTATATTTAAGCAACATCCCATTTCAGTAATCATCATTACATGGAGGGTCATGCATTATCAAATGTTTTCTAGGTCTTCATGGATAGCAAATGATAACAATAATTTACATTTGTCCAATAGTTTTATACTTTCTCAAATGTTCTTATTTGATTTTCATAAAATCAAGCGAAATATGTAAAATTGGTTTTGCTATCATTTTGTGGCTTAAAAAAAAATTAGCCATGGCCAGAACCAGTGGCCTGCCAGAATCAGAGCCCATATCTTCTGGTGCTGAATTTAGGGTTCCTCTGCCTCAATAAATCAAACGGCTTCTCAAGTCAGCAAATGCTGCTTAAAGACCTGGGCAGAAACAGGCTGTATCTCCTTGCTGGCTGCTGCCCTGCACCATGGCCTGGAACAACTTAAGAACAAGACAACGCAACCCAAGGTGAATACGGACCCAGAAGTATAGTTAATATCTAGCAAAATTTATTGTTCAATCTTCAGTTTACGAAACAAGGTGTTATTCAAAATGTAAAATATTATTTCATGATGATTTCATGAAAAATTACGTCAAGTATTCAGACATTGTACAAGATGATGTAAAAATAATAGGATTCTAGCTTCCGACTCAAAGGGATACTGTATGTATAATCATATTTGGTAAATTAGGTAAGACGGTTGTCAGAAACTCCTTTGCATGAAGACACAGGAGACTTCTAAGACAACTCACTGAGGAAAAATGGAATTGTGCACAATACAATGATTAAGTAAGAAAGTCTTGGTTCTTGGTTCTGGGTGGGGGTGGGAGGAGGGCAGGCTGACTCTGGTTACCACATGGCGCCTGTCATTTGATGTGATTCCTCACCCCAGCCCCAGTAAATGAATGTGTGTGTTCTAGGTTGTTGCCCTCCCTTGTAACTCTGTTTTGCAAATGAGGAACATGCACCTTCTTTGGGCAGAATTGAGCACCAAATTCCTCATTTGGGCACAGATTACACACTCTTATGCAGTATCCCATGCATGCCCTATTTGGGGAAGGCATAAAATCATAACAAAAACTAATTTCACTTAAACTATTCAATATCGATCATATCAGTAGTAGTGTGTAGGGCCCTTTCATAGAATTTAAAATTAGGGGAGAGTGGCACTGTTGCCTACTTTTTAAACAGAAAACTGTGTTGCTTTGACAACTTAAGAGTCTTCAGTGTCTCAATAGGGACGGAGGCATTGGTGCCCAGCAGACATGGCCAAGTGCGACAGGTGCACCGTGATAGATTGTGGGTGTCTGACAGACATATTGGTGCCCAATGTTCCCCTGGAAATGGCAAGGTCACAGCAGACTTGGTAGTACCTAGCAGGTGCCAGCAGGCTAAGGTGCATGGTGATTGGTACCAGCTGTTCAGTAAGGCAGTGGTGCCGGAGGCCTTGCCTCAGCAAGGTGGTGGTGGTGGGTGAGGGCACAGTAGTGAAATTTGGCTTTTTGCTATTATTGTCTGCCCATTTGTTCCCACAATCTAGTGGAAAGCTTGGAGTAACTCGGCTTACACAAACTGAGGTTAATGCATATCGTACTCAGTATTTTGTTGGAGCCCTGGCTGGTGTGGCTCAGTGAATTGAGTGCCAGCCTGTGAACTGAAAGGTTGCTGGTTCAATTCCCAGTCAGGGCACATACCTGTGTTGTGGGCCAGGTCCCCATTTGGGGGTGTGTAAGAGGCAACTGATCAATGTTTCTCTTGCACATCAATGTTTCTCTCCCTTACTTTCTCCCTCCCTTCCTCTCTTTCTAAATATAAATAAATAAAATATTTAAAAATATTTTGCTTGAGGTCAAACATTAAAAATATTTTAGGAAAATATGATCTTGTGTGATTCCTGTAGAACGTGATATATTTTTATCTCCTGGGAAAGAAAATTTTTTTAAAATTATATTTTATTGATTATGTTATTACAGTTGTCCCATTTCTCCCCCATCACTCCTCTCCACCCTGCACACCCCCTCCCACCCACACTCCCTGTCTTAGTTCATGTCTATGTGTCGTAAGTTCTTTTTTTTAAACATTTTATTTATTTATCTTTAGAGGAGAGGGAAGGAGAGAGGGAGAGAAATATCAATGTATGGTTGCCTCTCGTGTGTCCCCTGCCGGGAACTGGCCTGCAACCCAGGCATGTGCCCTGACTGGGAATCAAACTGCGATCCTTTGGTTCACAGGCCTGCACACAACCCACTGAGCTACACCATCCAGGGCTGTCATAAGTTCTTTAGCTTCTACTCTTCCCACACTATTCTTGCCCTCCCCCTGTCTATTTTCTACCCACCATCTATGATCCTTATTCTCTGTACCTTTTCCCCCTCTCTCCTCCTCCCACTCCCCTGTTGCTAACCCTCCATGTGATCTCCATTTCTGTGTTTCTGTTCCTGTTGTAGTTGTTTGCTTAGTTTGCTTTTGTTTTAGGTGTGGTTGTTAATATCTCTGAGTTTGTTGTCTTTTTAGTGTCCTATTTTTTATCTTCTTTTTCTTGGATAAGTCCCTTTAACATTTCATATAATAAGGGCTTGGTGATGATGAACTTCTTTAACTTGACCTTATCTGAGAAGTGCTTTATCTTCCCTTCCATTATAAATGACAGCTTCGCTGGATAGAGCAATCTTGGATGTAGGTCTTTTATTTTCATGACTTGGAATACCTCTTCCCAGCCTCTTCTTGCCTGTAAGGTCTCTTTTGAGAAATCAGCTGACAGTCTGATGGGAACTCCTTTGTAGGTGACTGTCCCCTTATCCCTTGCTGCTACTAGAATTCTCTCCTTCATTTTAATCTTGGCTAATGTAATTATGATGTGCCTTGGTGTGTTCCTCCTCGGGTCCACCTTCTTTGGGACTCTCTGAGCTTCCTGGAAGTCTATTTCCTTTGCCAGATTGGGGAAGTTGTCCTTTATTATTTGTTCAAATAACTTTTCCACTTGTTGCTCTTCCTCTTCCCCTTCTGGCACCCCTATAATTTGGATGTTGGGATGTTTAAAGATGTCTTGGAGGTTCCTAAGCCTCTCCTCATTTTTTTGAATCCGTGTTTCTTCCTTGTTTTCTGTTTGGTTGTTTCTTTCTTCCTTCTGGTCCACTCCATTGATTAGAGTCCCAGTTTTCCTCCCATCTCTATTGGTTCCCTGTGCATTTTTCTTCATTTCACTTGTTGTAGCCTCCATTTTTTCATCTAACTTGTGAGCAAAATCAACCAATTCTGTGAGCTTCCTAATCACCAGTGCTTTGAACTGTGCATCTGATAGGTTGGCTACCTCTTGGTCGCTTAGATGAATTAGCTCTGGTGCCCTGATCTGTTCTCGTGTTTGAGCCATCCTTGGTTTTTTTTTTGGTCTGGTCTTGGCTGTTACGTAGTGAGGGGTGGAGCCTTAGGTGTTCACCAGGGTGGGGCAACCCAGTCATTGGGTTGCCATGGTGGATGTGGGGTGGGGTCTGAGAGGGAACAATGGTGCCTGCTCCACTCTGGGTTTCCAGTCCCTTCTGCCACTTTCCCCAAGCAAATTGGGCCCTTCTGGCACTGATTTCCGTGTGGGCAGGCTCGCGCATGTTCTAGGACCCCATGGGTCTCCCCAACAAACTCTCCTGTGAGGCTGGGACTCTCTCTTGGCACCCCAACTCCCACAAGTGTTCTCAATCGGTGCCCTTTAGGCTCTATTTCCCGATGCTGGCACCCTGCACTGTGCAGTCCATCTCGCTGCCCATTTTCACCTGGCTTATCTGCACGAGAATGTGTGACCACGGTCAGCCACCTTGTGCACCTCGCTTGGTCTGCTCCTTGCCTCCCTGTGCTCGGTAACAGCTGCCTGTGCACTTGGGACCACCAGCTACTACTTCTTCCCACTGAGACCCTTCTCTGCTGGCTGCTGACTCTGCCCCTCTTACTGGTCTGGGTGAATCATTGTCAGACTTCTATACAATTCAATCCTTTATCTGTTCTGTTTTTTTTGTTTGTTTTATATTTTTGTTGTCCTTAATCTTGGTTGTGAGAGGAGGCACAGTGTGTCCACCTACGCCACCATCTTGGCCAGAAGTCCCTGGGAAAGAAAATTTGATAGGCTTTTACATTTTTGTACTAGTCACATCCAAATAATTGTACAATTAATTCCTGATATAGAAAATGACCCTCCACACCCCCAGGAATAGCTAAAATAAAAGTGAGCTAGCTGAAGAGGTACAAATTGACAGGGAGGTGATTGGGGATAGTCATTGCAGAAGTGATGCACAAAAATAGATTTTAAAATTTAACTAAATGGTCAAATTCAATGAAGAGGAAAATAACTTTTTTTGGAGGTGAGACATTCACTTAGAAAAGGTCTTTTGGTATTTGATTTAGTAATTAATTTTGAGAGAGATGGAATGCCTCGGTACAAAGGCATCACTGGCTTTTTATGTGAAAGAGTCAGGATTACAAGAAATTACACTCCAAAAATAAGTGTGTTTGGAGTGGGCCGGCCTTGACCAGGGGCCTGCAGGAAAAGTGCCTCACCCCTGCCCTGCCAGTCTGCCGTTTGAAAGTCTTCCCTCCTGGGTCAAACCCTCCATCACTTGCCATGGATTTCACAGCATTCTTACATGATAAATATGTTCCTTTTACTTTCAGTCAGCATACTAAAGCATTTCTTAAAAGCGTGTACAGCACTCTTCCCAAGAATAGTTTTGCTATATGTATTACATAACATGTGAACGTTACCGTTAAATGGACCCTTCCATTTGTTGACTGTGTCCCATCTTATGGCACATGCGTTGCATTAGAGGAGACTTCCTGACAGAGGCCATCTTCAGTTATTAATTATTGAGTGGCTGTCCTGTTCCAAAATCTGCTCTATTAATAGAACCACCAATACATTTGCTTTACATAATTAGGGCTTGCATGGTGAAATAATAAGTGTCAGTAATTAAGAAAATTGGGACTTTTTCCTTGGAGGAGAGCTTTTATTCTATTTTTTGAGACATGTTAATCCCACTTCCACTCTCCTCCACTTCAAAGGCTGGCGTGGGTCGTTGCAATGACATTCTCTGGGAGCTGCCTGGTGCTGATCTGCAAGCTCGGCTCTGATGCTGCTATACCACAGGGGGTCGCTAGAGACCAACTTGAATTCCTGCTGCCAGTAGGCAGGTCATTTCGATAGCGTTCCATGTATTTGCTAAGAGGTCCGTTGTTAGTTTCCTTTCCAAAATTATTTTATCCCTGTCAGTGTAGTAATATGTATCTTCAGGATGATAGACAACCAGGGGACTCCCTAAATGTAGGTAAGTAATTAGGGTAAAAGCAACAGTTGTTCACTCCCTTAGACCTTTTCTATTAAACCTAGCAGGGACATTTTAGAGACAACTCACCCCAAATATTTAAAGAAAAATTAGCTGTAGAAATCAGAGTTGTTTGCTGTGATATCTGATATATATGAAACACAGAGCAGTAAGCCACACATGGTCATCAGCTCACCCTTAGAGCGCAACTACCATATATGCCGGATGCAGGCAAGGTCACCTAACACCCAGTGTCCAGTCTCCACCATTCCCGGAAAGAAGTCCACTCCCCCATTTTTATAGAAAAGAAAACAGAAATTTCGCAAGATTAAGTGGCTTGCCTATAATCTCATTTCAAAATCTTTCTGGCTCTTTAACCCATAACCTTCTATCACAACAGCCTGCAATAAATGCAAATAACGTTCCTCAGTACTTTATAAAATCGTAAGCTGGTCATCATGTATTCAATAAATATTTAATTTATAATTGTATATTCCATCTCATTCCAAAAAGAACAAGGAAGCTTATAAAGCAAATAGAGTAAACTCAGTAGGCTATAAAAGAGAAAAGAAAACCAAGTACAGGGAAAGTAAAAGCAAACTAGGCAAACCAAGAGAGAGAAAGGGATTACAAAGTGTGTAACAAAGCTGTATGGCAAGAGCAGACCCGGAGGCTTACACGGCAAAAGGAAACCCACCTTGCCTTTTAGTCACAGCCAAAATATACAATTCCAGTATTTCACATGTGTTCTTTAATTTTGTGCTTTTACTCATCAGCTAATATCTCCTCAACCAACACATGAGTATGGAACTGAGGCTGCTTTGCTGTTGGGTGTACTTAATTTCCATCTTTGCTGATTTGTTTTAAATGTAGGAAACACGTGCTTCTCATTGATATCATAAAGACTTTCAGTTTTCAGTTTCGAACTCATTTCTATATAATATGTACACAATTCAATAAATATTCAAATAATTCCAGAAAGAGAGGTGCAGGCAATTCAGGGCACAACCCCAGGCAGTGTTGCTGGTCAAAGTTCACCTTTGATAGGAATGACACAAAAAGGCAGGTGAAAACAGCCACTTGACTAGGGGCCCTCCCCCCAAAAAAGAGGTTAATTTGGATGAGTAGTTAAAGACTGTCATCGAATAGTGTTCAAAGGAGTGGGTTGTACAGCAGTCGGACCTCAAAGGCTCATGCACAGAAACTCATGTCATAGAGTCCTTCCTGCACAGAAGCTGGAGGCGGGTTGCAGTTTTGTCCAACAGAGCAAGGCACAGAGCAAAAAAGTAGTTACAGGTTTTACAGTGTCATGAAATTGGAAAAAAAAGTCAATTGTCCAGGACAACTTTTCCTGATTCTGAGAGAGAGATTTTGTTCCATTTTTTTTGAGAAATAATGAACATACATCATTATAGAATTTTAAGGTGTAGAACAAGATGGTTTGATTTACATATATTGCAAACTTATTACCAGAATAGATTTAGTTAACATGCATCACCTCATATAAATGCAATAAAAGAAAAAAAACATCCTCCTTGTGATGAGGACTCATAGGAGTTACTGTCTTTAACTACTTTCCTTTATATGGTAGAGCAGTGTTACCTGTAGTCATCATATTGTATATTACATCCCTGGTACTTATTATTTTTTGTACATCAGATCCTCATGCCTTATTTATTTTGTAAGTAGAAGTTTGTACCTCTCCACCCCTTTCATTTCACTCATCACTCTTTCCTCCTCTCTGGCAACCACCAGTCTGAGATGTTTTTTCTAAGAGAAAAAGCTATGTGATATCAATAGTTAATTTCTCTTCCTTTAACAGTCAAGAGGTTGCCATTTAGGGAAAATGTCTTAAATGTGTGTAACTGCTTCTTGATCTCCATAACCTTTTTAATAAAATACAGGAATTCGTCAGATGACAAGATTGACCTCTAAGGCCATCCAAGATCCTGGAAACAAGCGTGCATTGGATACAGATTTTTTGTTTGTAGGCGAGCATAGCTCAAGAGAAAAATCACACACATGGGGAAGTGACAGTGCCACAGTCAAGGAAAAAAGGGTCACGGGATTTTAACTTCAGTTCTGGTTACATACAGATTTTTATGAAGGGACTTGGAAACACCAGTTTGGTCTTTACAGTGAGGAAACCCACAATAAAAGAGTCCATTTTATCATTATTACTGTATGGGAGTCTTCATATTTTCTATTATAGTATTATCATGTTTCTCAGTTTTGGTGTTTTTATTCAGTTGTAACAGAAAAAATTAGAATTTTGGTTGTTTAGAAAACTTTAGCAAATTCTTTTTTCCTATTTATTTATTTATTTATTTATTGAGTATGTTGTTACAGTTGTCCCAATTTTTCCCTCCTTGCATCTCTCCACCCAGTGCCCCCTACTCCCTCTGGCAATCCCCTTTCCGTTGTTCATGTCCATGGTTCATACATACACGCTTATTCTTAGCCAGCTCTCTTTCTTATTCTTGCTCTTAACATCCCCCTGCCTATTCTGTAACTGCCCATTTGTACTTTTTAATCCCTTCACCTTTTCCCCCATTCCTCCAGACACCCCCTCCCCACTGACCACTATCCCAATGTTCTCCATATCTATGATTCTGTTTCTGTTCTGCTTGTTTACTTTGTTTGTTTTTTAGATTCAATTGTTGATAGTTATGTATCTATTGCCATTTTACTGTTCACAGTTTCCATCTTCTTTTTCTTAAGTTCCCTTAACATTTCATATAATAATTGTTTGGTGATGATGAACTCTTTTAGCTCTATCTTGTCTAGGAAGCACTTTATTTGCCCTTCCATTCTAAATGATAGCTTTGCTGGACAGAGTGATCTAGGTTGTAGGTCCTTGCTTTTCATCACTTTGAATACTTCTTGTCAATCCCTTTTACCCTGCAAAGTTTCTTTTGAGAAATCAGCTGACAGTCTTATGGGAACTGCTTTGTAGGCAACTCTCTGCTTTTCTCCTGATGCTTTTAAGATTCTCTCTTTAAGTTTTGGCATTTTAATTATGATGTGTCTTGATGTGGTCCTCTTTATACCCATCTTGTTTGGGACTCTCTGTGCTTCCTGGACTTCTATGTCTATTTCCTTCACCAAATAAGGGAAGTTTTCTTTTATTATTTTTCAAATAGGTTTGCAATTTCTAGCTCTTCTCTTCTCTTCCTTGCACAACTATAATGTGAATGTTGGAATGTTTGAAATTGTCCCAGAAGCTCCTTACACTATCCTTGATATTTTGCATTCTTTTTTCTTCTTGCTGTACTAATTGGATGTCTTTTTTCTTCCTTGTGTTCCAAATCATTGATTTGTTTCTTGGCTTCATCCACTCCATTGTTGATTGCTTGTAAATTGTTCTTTATTTCAATTAGTATGTCCTTCATTTCTGCCTGGGTCTTTTTTGTGCTGTTGAACTACCCACTGAGTTCCTTGAGCATCCTTACAACAAGTGTTTTGAACTCTGCATCTGAAAGATTGCTTATCAACATTCTGTTTAGCTCTTTTTCCTGGATTTTTGTTGTGTTCTTTCATTTGGGCCATATTTCTTTGTCTTCTCATTTCAGCAGCCTCCCTGGTGTTTGTTTCTATGTATTAAGTAGAGCATCCTTGACTCTGTGTTGTGGTAGCATTGCCTAATATAGTAGGTGTTTTGTAGGGTCCAGTGGCACAGCCTCCCTTATCTCCCAAGCTGTGTATTAAAGGTACACCCTCTGTATGGGCTGAGTTCTCCCTCCTGTTGTAGATGAGTCTTGATTGCTGTCAGCCGGTCAAGGGGAGGGATTTACTCAGACCAGACAGCTGGTAGGACTGGCTGTGACCCCTGGCCAGCAACCACCTCCCTCTGTGGCTTGTGGAGGTGGCTAGGTGGTACTCTTGACATGGTCTATAACTCTCCTCTGGGTGCACAGGCTCTGCAATTTCCTGAGTGGTGCAGGCCAAGGTCAACTTCCACCTGTGTTCTTTCTGGGGCCACTTGGCACAAGCTATAAAGCAACCTGCAGATAGCTGCTGCTAGTGTCAGGCCTGGGGCCACTCAGTGAAATGGATGGGCACCGGGCTCAGCTGTTGGTTGTTTGAGCAAATTTAATGTCTGAAGCCTGTGCCTAGCCAAGCCTTTCATCTGGAAGAGCCACTGTTACCAGGTTGGGTGGGCCTGTAATTTGGATGGAGAAGGCCCTTAGGTAGTCATCAGGGTGGGGCTTATCGCATGAGCCAGGCTGTTGGCGACTCAGATGTGGTGCTGCCGCGCTGTGACTCTGTGTGGGGGAGGGCTCAGAAAAGGTACAGTGGCCTCTGTCTACAGTTCTGTCTGGAAGGAAGCTGTCCCCCAGCTCCCACCCTGATGCCAGACACATCAGTTCCTCTCTGTACCACCGGTGCCCTTCAAGGAGCTGCTCTGGTGCTGGAGCCCAACAGGAGTGAGTCTGAGTAAGTCTGTGTATGGTACAAGGCCCTTTAAAAGGAGAGGCCTGAGAATCTGCAGTTTCTTCTGCCACCCCAACCCCCACTGGTTTTTACAGCCAGAAGTTATGGGGACTTATCTTCCTGGCACTGGAACCCTGGGCTGGGTGGTCTGGTGTGGGGCCGGGACCCCTTGTGGCCAAGATATCCCTCTGTTTTATATTCACTACAAGTGGGTTTGGGACCAGCTGGTTCCGAATCAGTTCTGCATTCCTGTGTCTCTGTTCTTCCATCCCTCCTACCTGTCTGGATGAATGTAGTTTTTTGAAATTCCGTAGTTGTCAGACTTCCATACATCTCAAGTTTCTGATGGTTCTGAGTATATTTGTTCTGTAGTTTAGCCATAATTTTGCTGTGGTTGTGCGAGGGGGTGAGCTGGCTTACCTCTGCCTCCATCTTGACTAGAAGTCCCTCACTAATTCTCTTTTTATCTCGGTTTAGCAAACTCAGCAAATAATGTGTGTTAAATCTTAGTCTCAAGCCATGTGAACTTCAAGGGATATTAAGTCTATTTCTGATTTAGTTATATATTACCCATTGAAATATTATTTGATAGAAAATGCTTGATGTCCAGAAACCTTATGAACCATTTTATCATCTTTTTTATTTGTTCTGGGAAGTTAATTTTCATGGATAGTAAATAAAGTTTATATCTGGAAAGATGAAACCGTGAAGTCTATCAACATGGTTATTAAAGTTTATACTACCAATCTCTCCAAACAGATTTGACATGGCTTACAGTGAAAGCATTTCAACAGGGCAAGATAAAAAGAAAGGTAAAATTGAGGTAAAAAAAAAAAGATGTAAAGAAAAGAACAAAATAATTGCACAAGGAAAATTGAGAAATATCCTTCAAAATTAAAAAAAATAATAATTTTTTCCTGAGCTTCCTGACCCCCAGTGCAGAAGGCAAACCAGGTGGTTTTGCGTGGAAGCAGGCCGGCACTTTGCCCCACCTCCATCTGGCACACACCATGTTATGAGAGGAGTAGCTAAGCAAAGAAACCAACAAACCAGCAGCAACTTGTTTAGCAGCAGTCACCAAAATAAATGAAATCTTGAACCTTGCAAATTATTGTCTAACAAAAATAGCTTTATCTGCCTCTTTTGAAATAATGATCAAATTATTGGGTGATTTTTCACCATAAACAATGAAATGAAAATGAAGTACATTCGTAATTGTGTGGAAGTTTCATTAAATATCTATTTAATTGTTATTTTGACACCTATTCCTTTTAAAACCTAAACATTTTGCAATCTTTGTTTTTTGCAAATGAAGTACTTGTGTTTTAAAAATGATTTTGTTACTGAATCTTCCTTTTGACATTAGTTCTATTATTATTAGGTAATTTAAAAATTAAAGAAACTTTCATTTTTTTAGGTTGCTAATTACAAAAGCAGTACACCCCCATCATAAAAAGTCAAGAATGGTCACCCCAATAAATTCAATAAAAAGACAATGCTTCAAATATGGGTACGTTAATCACAGTTACTGATTAACTACAGGGTGAGGGATTAGTGCTTCAGAGCTGGGGAGCTTCTTCCTTTTAATGTTAAACTTGTCAGTACAATTTTTACTTTCCACAAGAAGCATGTTTGATATAAAAATAAATAAAAAGGAGACCATATTTTAAAAAGTCAAGAATGCCTACAAAACATAAAGAAAACATTCAAACAAAAAAAATCTCCTAATTATACCTGTTCATCCATACCATCAATAATACCTGGGAATCTTTCTCAGCCTTTTGAGTGTGCGTCTATGTATTTTGTAGCATAAGGTTTTATGGTTTTTTACATGCTACAACTAAATGGAACTTGAATTTGGACTACTGAGACAAAGATCAGTTCCAGAGATGCACTAATTTGACTGAATCAAATATTGGTGGCTTTTATCTGCCATGTGATGTTCAGGGGCTACAACTTACGGAATTTGAATATAAATTCTGAACTCATATATTGATAAAGTGATGCTTTGGATTACTCATATATGGGGAAGAAACAACTTTTGGAATTAAAAATGTGTAATAACTGGATAAACCTTTTTTTTTAAGATTTTATTTATTTTTAGAGAGAGGGGAAGGGAGGAAGAAAAAGAGATAGAAACATCAATGTGTGGTTGCTTCTCACATGGCCCCCATTGGGGTCCTTGCCCACAACCCAGGCATGTGCCCTGACCGGGAATCAGACTGGAAACGCTTTAGTTCACAGCCCGCGCTCAATCCACTGAGCTACACCAGCCATGTGGATAAATATATTTTGAGGGTTTTTTTCCCCTCAACTCTCTGGTGTTCTCTGGTCTTTCTGTCTCTAGCCTTCCCTTTCCTTTCCCTACCCCTCCCTCTTCCCTACTTTATGTTATTCTATAGCATTATCACCTAATTTTCTCTATTGTTTGTTTATACATTTGGTTTATGACACCAACTGAGTGTAAATCCATGGGGGCTGCTAGTTTTTTAAAAAATGTTTTGTTCACTGATATGTCTAGATGGAGGAGGGCCCACCCACATAAGTAATTTTAAAATGTCATCAGTTTAATATTGTGCTCATAATATTTGACATTACTGAAATAGACTGATTTGATCAATAACAATCCCTAGACTCTCAGGAGCAGCAAACTTACAGCATGCACACCACTACTTCCATGTCTTATTTTATGGAAGAATTTACAACAATTCTTTCAATGCTAATCAGCCACAGCTTTCTTTCCTATTAAACTTGCGCATAGCTACAATGTCCTGGTTAAAATAGTGTTCCAGACAAATACTACCAATTACTGATTGAAAGGAGTTTGTAGCCATTTGTCATCTGGTTCTAGAAGGTAGATATATATTTCAAGTTCATCTTATCACTAATTGTAGGAATTTTTCACTTGTCAGCATACTCTTGTGTTCATTAATTAATCAATACATCCACTAAATTTTTACTGCATACCTATTGGGTTTTACTACTTACCTAACCATTCAGGATACCAATGTCAATGAGACACATTTCTTACCTTCAAGTTAAGGGGATAGAAGACATGGAATAGTTTCATTCATGCATCCATTCATGCTTTTGAAAATATTTACTTAGTATGAACTATGTGTCAGGCACTGTTCTAGGTTCTGGGGATATAGATAAATTGTGATTCAAATATAATTATGCTGTATTATTGTATTTATATAATTGTATACAATTATACCTATACAAATATACATATATTTATATAATTATAAATACAATAATAGGTACCAGGTGCTCTCGGTGTGCATTAGAGGGGGGACTTGGGTGAATGAAATGAGGAAAGGTCAATGGAAGGGGCGGCACCTGAACACAGTCTTGGAAGACATAAAATCATTTTTCTGAATAGGAACTTTTATAATAATTTTAAGATGTGATGGCTATAACAGCCTCCATTTCATTTATTTAGCCTTGATAGTAAATAGTCCTTACTTAGGCAATTTATCTATGTTTTCTCATAACAGGGCTTTCTAAATACTGTATTGTACATATGACAAACTTAAACTTACCCACCTGCATGTGACAGAACAGGTTGAAACTCAAGACTGTGCTCTCACCCACTACACCATCCTGCGTGGTTGGGGAAGAGAGTGGTCAATACGTAAGAACAGGACAAAAGTCCCTAAAAGGTCTTGTGTATTTTGATGATCTTGGCCCCATATCCTCTAGGCAATGGTGAGTTATCAACGATTTAATTCAATACTTCATGTAAACCCAGAGAATAGTACTTAAAAAATCGGGAAAAAATGTCTGAATTCTTGCTGAATACCAAACAATTCACATTTTAATTTATTCTAATTCATCAAACAACCCTTTTAAACACCATTTTATAGAAGATAAACTTGTGATATGCAAAGGCAAGTACTTGCTTCATGGTCACACAGGCCAGAAGCAGCGGCAGAGGGTTCAAACCTAAGCTGGCTCTAAAGAACCTGCCCGTGAAGGCACGCTCTGATTTTCCTGAAACTCTGTTGATGGTGGAAAAGAAAGCAAGAATAAATCCGCGTTTATCATCTGGACATTTCTTCTGAATTGTGGTTCAAACTGAACTTTACTAGTTGTCATCAAGTGATTACCATTAAATGCACTATTATATTATATTATATTATATTATATTATATTATATTATATTATATTATATATTTTATATTATATAGGTTGTCTGTAATATATATATTTTAAAAGTATAAATGTATTTTCACTTATTTTTAATTTTACTTTGTTAATTGCACCACCAGACCTTACTAATTACCCACTACTATGCTGACAGCATTGTACTTATTGTCATCTATACAATGGATGTTATCAGATGAGTTCATTTTCTTTTTTCAGGTTGGAGGAAAACAATGGTAAAGGATAATTTTAATAGTCTTTTCTAGGATAGAAAGGAAAGCCTAACCTGTTTGTTGCTCTAATTATTCTCTGCCACCTACGTGATTATTGACAAAGAAATGTAACTGATATCACATTTTAAAAGTTCAAGCAGACTAGGAGCGTTTCTGGAGTGTTTCTGGGCAAACTCAGTATCTGTCCCTGAAAAGTCTGAGCTTCATTTCTTCTCAGCAGGTCCACCCCTATGTTTGCAGGCCTGGGGAAAGAGTTCAAATGGAGGTCCACTTACCATCCATTTAAATATTTAAAAGTTATCAAACTAACAAACTGTTACATAATAATATATTCTGGTTCTTCTTTGACAAATATAGCCTCATAATACCCTGAAAGGGTGGGTTAGAATTCTTGGACACTATGGTGGCCTGGTGGCCTGCTCTCCAAATCCAAAGCCCAGCTCCATCCTGTGCTGCAGGGCCTCATGGTTAACTCTATCCTTACTTTAAACCAAGCAGGATGTAAACTGGCTTTGGTCCCTTGGTCTTTGGTTTGCACACACCTGTGACAGTCTTCCCTTAGGGCAGGGGTGTCAAACTCATTTTCACTGGGGGCCACATCAGCCTTGCAGTGGCCTTCAAAGGGTCGAATGTAACTTTAGGACTGTATAAGTGTAACTACTCCTTAACTAGGGGCAAGGAGCTCAGTGCTCCTGCTGGGTGGAAACAGGGTGCCAGGCTGGATAAAACAAGGTGGAGGGCCTGATTCGGCCTGTGGGCCTTGTGTTTGCCACCTGTGCCTTAGGAGGAGAGACCTGGGAAGAATCCCACCTAGGTTCTCTAAGAGACTTGGGGACATTTGCTCAGGAATTCTAGGGTGCTGGGTATCCAGTGTGAGATCAAGGAAAAGGAACAAGAGCTCTTGAAGTGGCCTGCTCTACTTCTGGGTAGAATCCTTGGCTCTGCGAGGTTGTGGCTGGAGGAGAATGAGTGGGGCCCTCCTAAGTGTGGGGTCCAGGGCATGGATCGAGTCATCCCTGGTCACAATTAATTCTGCTTCTCAGTTTTGCAAGGCCATGGTAGAGGCAAGGTAGCTCTGGCCAATCTCACTGTAGGAACTGGCAGCTGAAAGCCAAGGAAGGTATAGCTAATAATTTATCTTACCAAATATTAATGTATCTTGATATAAAGTTTCTGGAAAGATTCTCAGTGGGTATCTGGGACTTCATCACTCTTTCTTTTGCATGGAGCTCACCCATCAAATTGTGAAATTGAGATCATTTCTTGAATTATTGTATCATTTCATTGTTCCTTCGCTTCAGTTATATTGACAGGTCAAGGGAGCATAGCTCTTTAGTCTGGACTCCAGATACTTGCTGTTTAATCTTCTCTGTTCTTTTGGGATATAGACTTGGTTTGCTGAGTAAGTCGATAGACTCATGGTTTCCTCTAGGCTTAGACCTTAAAGGAAGATACTCTTGCTCTATTCTATTAACTTCCAAGTTTTATTTTCCACTATAGAGAAAGATATGTAAGTACAATTAGAGAAAGATATAGTAAGAGTTCTTTTTGCTACAATGTTTCTTGAGAAATATTACTATGATGTCTAAAACTAAAAGTTTGTTTCCCCAATTTAGTAACTGTTTATTTTATTCTTAGAGGAGAATAAAGTAAGTTCTAGTAAAGTAAGTATCATATATACATTAAGGCAAAAACAATTTTTGGGGGAAACAAAAACAATATAACTTCAAGATTATAAGAAAACAAATATATTTGCTTAATGCAGTGAGGGCTTTCACAAAGTTATTTTTAAAGACTGAGGAATTAAGCACCTGTCATTTTCACCAGCTGCTGTAGATGTTAGGAATTACTGTCAGTCTTTCACTCGCTAGTCTGTTTTGCACCTGCTGCTACTTGAGTTATGGCCATTTCACACATGATAATTTAATAAGGTTAGGTCCCAGGACAATGTACTAGATGTTATCCCACTGGTAGTTAAAGCAGTTTTATGGGTCTCAAGAGAAAAGTATTAAATATGAAGCTCGAGGAAAAAATTTAGTACCTTGTAGATATCACATTTTTCTAAGTGAAAAATGTTACAGGAGTGTAAAAGATGGAAAATTTAACCACATGTTAAAAAAGAAGCCTTTTGTGATTGTACTGTTTGTACCAGTCGACTTCTCTCCATGGCGACATTGGTAATTTAAAAGAACATTTTGATTGCCTTAGGTAACAACCAAATATAAATAAGTATTGCAATCTGCACTGTGTAATATGGTTGTCTTGAGCTGCACATGACTATTTAAATTAATAAAAATGATATATAATTAAAAATTCAATGGCACAGTCACACTAGCCATGTTTCAAGTGCTCAGTAGCCAATTGAGGCTAGTGGTTACCAAGAGGACAATGTAAATACAGATTTCCATTTTTACTGAAAGTTCTGTTGGACAGTGCTGTGTGAAATTTCTAGTTCCTGGATTTAGGCAAATTTTGTCTTAAAGATCCCGAGGCCATTGTGAATTTTCCTTACGCGTGACTGTGATGTCCTGTCATCATCTTGGCTATGAAACCATAAGTCAAAGTTGATGCTGTGGGTTCCTGGAATCTGAGTGACCTTAGGCTAAAGGGAGAAATAGCGTGTGGACATGAAGTGCCCAACATCAGGAAAAGGTTATTTCAGCTTCCAAAGATGTCTAGCCAACCAGATACTTTTTAAAGATTTTATAATCCCATATATTACAAATATATTTTTAGAGAGTGGGAGACCTGTCACTTCACCCCCTCTAAATAGCCAACTATTAACTTGCAAATTCTGCCTCTGTTCTAAAGAAAAGTGACATATGATAGCATTATGATATGATAAAGAAATTTTATGCTATGTACTTTTCTATCAATGAGCCTTACAATTTAAGACACGTATTAAAAGAGTGAACCAAGATTTTGGGACATGGATATGCTAAGTAGAGGGGATCATAACAGGGGAGAGAATATTAATAGACATGTTCTTGAGTAACAGTCTCATCCCAGAGAAGTTTTTTTTAAGTAACAGCTGAAAGGTCACTTTAAATTTTATCCTTGAAGACATTCAGTGAGAAGGAGCAGAGCTTATTAGAATTTTCTAGTAGGTTAGATTATCACCAGACATGAAATAGATCAAATCATGAATAAAGTGATTTGCACAAAACTGAGAAAACCTGCTTTCATCTTAAGTTGCCTGGATAGTTTATATTAAAACATCTCTGATCCTCTGGATTTCTTTAGCTCTCCATTTCACTTTTTCAGCAGTATATGATTATCATCATTATTCATTTTCTTATGGCTATGTAGACTGTAATGATTCATTCCTGTAATTAATCAATATTCTATACATTAACAAAAGATTTCAGATTTTAAAAATTTTGTTCTCTTATCAAGAGGATAAAAACACAATGCAACTTCAATGTTACAGACTGACCAAAATGATTTATTGGTTTATTAATTTACAGATGTTCATTGATCCATGGTGGACCATAGAGAGCAGTGCTTGGGTTTGGGGTTGTTGGCATTTTATGCTTGTCTAGAACAGGAGACACTCAGTTTGTGTGGTATGAGCAGGACTTAGAGAGAAATATAAGGTATAAAAATATTCAGGGAGTCCCTCGGTCTAGAACAGTCCACCTTGTTCTGTTTTTCTGACTGATGGCAAACAGATCTGGACATGGATGTTACAAAGTAAGTTTCCGGCCAGTCTTCCTAAACAATGCTTCATCTGTAAAGGAGAAGAGAAAAGGTGTTAGATTTTGATTGTGTGTTTTCAGAAAGAAAACTGGAAAGGAAATCATGTGAAGTGCAGAGGAGGAAAAAGCACGAATGAACGAGCACTTCCAAGGTCATCCATCTCCTCTCTGTAAGAACCTGGTTGCAGCGCTTCGCTTTGGCTGTGATAACACGGTTTTCTAGAGCAGTAATTGTTAAAAACTCTGTGTGTTATTGAAAAACTTCGGCCCATGCTTTTATCAGTGTTGTGTTCCAACTGAATTAATCAACTAGTATCCTCCTTGTTGAGTGTCCACGGTATACTTATATAGTACAGTCAAAGACAGGGTTTACAGATGGAAGGAAAAAACCCAGAAGTTTCTTATTAGAAATTTATACAAAATGATCTATTTATAAACAACTCACTTCAAGGAGTTGAAGTTTCCTGGTTAATATAAATAGTTTTAAGAGCTAATACTAATTATATCTACAGAATATAAAGTGAAGCTGTTAAATTTTAAAAAATGCCAAGAAGGTCGACAGTAAAGAGAAAACATACACACCTTGGGAGCTCCGTTCAGACAGACATGATGTGCTTGACAAAGGCTGTGGGCATGACACAGACACTTCAGTTAGAAAACGGCCAGAGTTAATGAGAGATGTTTTGTGAATTATCGCAATCCTAATTATTTTGAGCTATAACACCGGAATTTATTTTTTATGCTCTGTACAGCCCACTATACATATTACTGGGTTTATGGCCTTTCCCCTGATTTTGTAAATTTAATTTCTGAATAAGTGGTTGACTGTGGGGGTATGTTTGTGGGGGGGATGGTACATTCATATGGTTAAATCTTTCTTCTTTAAAGTATGAGCTTATAACAAAAAGTTCCTCGTCATTGTCTCCAGCTATCTTGTTTCTCTCTTTATAGCTATGTTGATGGAGCTATTATGTCTGTGTAAGATAATACAAATATATGTTTCTAAATTTTTATACAAACTGTAGCATCCTCTTACACTAGTTTTTCTCATTTTGTAATATGTATTGGAGATATTGCCATAGTTGTAAACAGGAGTGTCATTTTTTAGGGCTGTAGGGTATTTCACTATATGGATGTACCAGAATCTATTTGATGTGTTGCACATAGATGGACGTTAAGTTGTTCAAATATTTGGCCATCACAAACAGCACTACTAATGAATAACTATGTATCACTTGTTTTACTCGAGTGCCATTATGTCTAAAGACTACATCCCTTGATTTGTTCAAATTAATAGTGCCACATCACCACGTACAGATTTAAATGATCTGTGTTCCCAAAAGGAATGTGTGAGATCAGCTTTTTCCACACACTCTCCTCAACCCAAAGTGGGGTCAAACTTTTAATCTTTGGCAATCAACTTATTTAAAAATGTTATCTCAGTGTGGTATTAATCTGTATTTCTTTTATCATTAATGAAGTCTAGCTTATTATGTGGTATTCATATATATTTTTATTTCCTTTTTATGAATGGTCTGTTCATGTATTTATTAATTTTTTGAATGGTTTGTAGTATTTCTATTAATTTATAATTGTTTTTATTAAGGAAATTAGCTCTTTCTAATATTAATTGCAAAAAAAATTGGGTTTGGTCTGTTATTTGTCTTCTGACTCTCTTTCTATATGGCTTTAGCCATATAAATTTTAAAACATCATGTGCTTGAATTTATCAAAAAATGAAACACCTTCTGGGTTTTATATAAGTGTTAGAAAGGCCTTTCCACTCCAAAACTTATAAATCAATTCTTTGATGGATTTTATGCTTTTTGTTTCTACATTTAAAACTTTTCACCCATTTGGGATTTATTATGGTATGAGGTCCAGGTCTGATTTAATTTTCTAGATTACCATACTATCCACTTGTGCAAACAGTGTTTATCAAATGATTCTTCTTTATGTAATGTAGTTATGGTAATAACCAAGTGTGAAACATTGTTTATGGGGAAAGAAGGGAGGTTTAATGAAGGTTGTCAGCGAAGGTGTGCAGGGCTGAATGCTTACTTTTCTCCTCTCCTCTCTCCCTCTCCCCTCTTGTTTCTTTCCCTCTTCTCTCTGCTTTTCTTTTCTTGCTTTCTCCCCAGATGTTAGATTTTATCAGTCTACTTTTGCACCAAATCTATCAACATAGCTATATCAAAATGTGGCTAGATCACTCTTTTAGGGGAATAGAATGTTTCTCAATTTTATTGGAAAAATATTAACTTATGCATCATACCATGCAACTTTATTTTGCCTCTTTATTTTGTGTAGTGTGTTACTTTTCAAATCCTCTGGCTGGAGCTGCTATAAGTTGGTAGCAGGAAATAGATAATTGATCACTAGACAAGACTCTCATTTAAGCTAGAACATGAGACAAGGAGAACTAAGTGTTAGCACTATCCCTGTCATTAATAATGTGAACTTCACTAATAACTGAACCTCTTTGGCCCTCACTTTCCTCATTTTCATAATTGCTTGATGTAAAGGATTTTGAGATCTCTGCAACTTTAATATTCTAATACATTTTTGTCTAACACAACCCTGTCTACATTACAGAGATATTATGAAGGTCTAATAATAAAAAGTACATGGTAAAACATATTTTAAGCTATATAACAATATACAACAGTGCTTAAACCCACAAATCTTATATACAGTTAAGTCTTTACAAGATACCTTTTTAGAGTTCTCGTATAATTGACTGATAACAATTAGCATGTGTATGTTCAATAGGGAGACAAAGAACAAAAAATTATTTCAAGTTCAAAAGGAGTCCATAATCAATCCAATCATTTAAAAGTTGCCGCAATACCAGAGCATGAGATTGTACCTTCATAGTTGATGCAGCCATTGGAGTCTTCTTGACCTGCCAACAGCGTTTCCACTTCTTCCTCTCTCATCTTTTCACCTAATGAAGCAAAACTCTTTGTTCAGAAAGAAGGGCAGAGAACAGTTTCAACATTCCACAATAAGTGACCAGTCTGGGGCTCCTGGAGACTAGGACTATTCTCTTGGAGGAGAGAAACCCAGCCCTTCTTATTCCACAGGCACTTAGAAGGTTGTCCGTAAATGCTTTTGAATGAATGAATCAAATACATGTTGTACCTGAATATCCAAATTATATCCTATGAGAACTACAATGCTTTACTTTGCTCATTTATTACCAGTAATTTGTTATCATTTCCCCCAAACAAACTCATTGACACCGAAGCCAATTGAAATGGTCATTAATGTTTGGCTATTCTTTGTCATTGCTCCCTTGTGGTCTTTACCCTTTCCTATCTTGGTTATAACACGCTTTCCCTAAGTCATACTCCTTATACAGTCTATCCTATCAATGCCACTGAAATAAGTTTTTCTTACCTAGTGTGGCTAGAACATGACGGAGCTCAGCACCCATGACTGTGCCATTGCCTTCCTTGTCAAAGACACGCAGACCCTCAACAAAGTCTTCATAAGAGCCCTGGTCCTTGTTGTTGGAAATAGCTTGCATCATGGGAAGAAACTGTTCAAACTCAATTTTCTTGGCATTCATCTCTGGAAGAAATTGCAATTTGGAGAGTTATTAGCTACCATAAAATGCCATTTCTGAGTGTCACATTAAACTGAAAAGTCCATTCTAGGTGACCTGAAAAATCTTCATGCAGCTGAAATTTCAGTGGGTAAATTGCTGATGACAGAAATTTGGTACTAGATAATAGCATGAGCACAGGGGACCTGGTGCTTGAACTTTTATCCCCCAGCTACCATTTGCAACTATGTGATTACGGGAAAGTTTCTTGACTGATTTGTGCCTACACTTCTTTATCTCTGAAACAGAAATATTTCATAGTGTTAGAGTGAGAATACTATCAGATGACACAAGACAAGTTTATTCCAATACTTGGGACAACTGGGTACTTAATGTTAGTTGCTATTTTATTAGCATTGTCAATTTACTATTTTCTATAAAAACTAGGAAAGCAATCTAAAATTATACTGATACAACAAACCATTAGCATATGAATATAGTAAAAATATATGTAAACTGAACTTTGCCATATATTCCATCTTTGCACTGATATTTTGTAGGGCCTTCAATTTCTTTAAATTTTAAGTAATTTAAAAAAGAAGCTTGTAAGGAAAGAGTGTATGTCAAATGCTTTGTGATCTTCTGACTTACTTGCAGTTTAGAGGCCTGCGGATGATAGGACTCTCTTTAGTGTCTTTTGACAAGGTAAATCATATCCACAATGAAAGTATAAAACAGACTATCCAGGTGTATATGAATGGATAAAATTATGTACCCCTAAAATCAAAATTTCCTTTTACTAGTCCTTCCTTATAGAATAGACATCTAGTACATTGAGTAATAGTAAAAAAAGATTGAGTTGGTATGCTGAGTAAACAAACAAATACCCAATAATTCCTTTAAAGATGGATATTTGATCAGTTAAAAATGGCACTTAAAACAGAAGACATGGCCTATTGCTCTTTCACTTTATGTTTCACTCATGTTCAGCTACTTTTTGTGTGATTTACCTGGAAATTTTCCTTCAAAGAAAATGAAGTGTGAGGAATAGTCTAGCAGACTGATTTAGAGTTAGGTTTTTCCTTTTTTTTGAAATAAGTTTTCTTTTGCAACAAAAAAATAGTCATTTTAATTTATTAAGGAAAATTGAGATTATTTGCTCTTCTTTTTTTCCTTATGTCAAAGATAAACAGCCCACCTATCTACTTGATAAAACTTCAGTTTTGTTTTGCTTGTTTAGGGTGATATTTTCCTATAAACTATTATACTTTGTCACAAACGTTTGGTATTTAATTTTTTTTTTTTTGTTCCAGACTAAAGACTGGATTTCTATATTGAGCAAATAACTTCTGCAATTTTACCACCATACATGTCGCTGGTTTTGGTCCCATGATTTAACTTGGGTGACTGAATGTAGGCTTGGCTTAGATTTTTGAGTCTTTCTGTAATTCTTTGGAAATAGAAAGTACTCTTATTAAAATGTCATCCTATCTTTCTCAGTTAAGATAGCTGAATTTCCTTTAAGATGGTCACAGAAAGAAGCAGGGTGTCAACAGACAGACCAATGGGCAAAGCCAGCAGGCATTTTCAGTCTTCTGAAAGCATCAGTTTCATTTCCCAGCTTTTTTCAGAGGTGTGCCATTGTAATTTACTCAAAGCACCTTTGTCAAAATGTAATTGTGCTTTTGAAGGTTTGAAAAAAAAGTGTAGATTTGGATATTATTTCATTTCATTAACCTTTAAATTATGAGCATTAGATAAAATGATGATAATGATGTTAGCATTAGATATTATTTCCTTTCATTAGCGTGAAATTTTATCATGCTTGCAAATTCTCAAAGGAAGGTTAACTTACTCTATGAGGGAAAAAACTGAGACTCTAGCCGGTAGCACAGTTACCATCAAGAACAAAT
Source organism: Anoura caudifer (assembly GCA_004027475.1). Classification (NCBI taxonomy): domain Eukaryota; kingdom Metazoa; phylum Chordata; class Mammalia; order Chiroptera; family Phyllostomidae; genus Anoura; species Anoura caudifer. The sequence goes on from PVKU01006161.1 coordinate 81,763, forward strand.
TAAATCCTATTCTGTGGAACTTATTTCTCAATAAATCTCCCTTTCTCTTACGCACACACCCATACAATGTATTTTCCAACTTTTTGGAAAAACATGTGGTTACCTTCATTGGAGGGGTTTCCCAGAACCTTCTTGACTTCTGCATTGGTGGGATTCGTGCCCAGAGCCCGAAGGACATCACCAACCTGGCTTAAGGTGATCTTGCATTCACCCGTTCTGTCGAACAGTAGAAATGCCTCCTTGAAGTCTGCAAGAAGCAAGAAGCATTAGGGTGCTTTGTTCCTCTACCTCAGACCTATAAATTAACCCTACTTTCATCAAAGATCCAGTTTGAACTCTACTATTTCACGACTTTTGCCAACCACTTATGTTGTGATTGTTGGACTCTTCCTTTGTATGGTTCAGACAATCATCAACAAACCCTTTTGACACTTCATTTGGGGGCTATTTTAAAGCAGCATTTTCAATTTCAAGTAGTATGTTATTGTTAATCAGATGTGGAAATTGGAGCTCCTAAGTCATATTTTCTCATATTTCCTTCATCTGCTTGGGAAGCAGGGCTGGGTCAAGAAATTCTGAGGTCTTAAGAATTTCCCATATAATCTCTTATGTAATTGATAAAGTTAATAAAATTTCAAGAAAACATTTTCAGATGGGATTGTGTCTATGTGGTTAACCCAAGCTTCTCAAATTATGTGGAAATAAACCTCCTCTTGAGGTACAAATTCCTAAATACTTCCCTTAACTAGTTTTCTTCAGGAGTAAGTTCATTTCTCAGGAAAGAAAGTCAGAAAGGTGAGACAAATCTCTAAGTTCTGTAAGTTGTCTTTTAACCACTTCAATGTATGACTCTAATAGAAATCGATTCAGAAGTAGGGATATTTGTTTGGATCTGTTGCTATGGTAGTCTTTTTAAACTTTAGTTTTCAGATAATACATATAACAACATGTTGTTATGTTAGCTTTAGATTTAAGTACATATTTTATGGAGGTAATTGTAGATTCACATGCAATTTTTAGAAAAAGTACAGAGATGTCTTATAAATACTCTGTCTTCTTTCCCCCAATAGTTACATTTTGCAAAATTATTGTACAATGTGTGAACCAGGATATTCACATAGACAGAGGCCACCTATTTCATTCAGTTTTCCATTTTACTTGTATTCACGTGTGTTTGTATATAAGTATATATTCTTATATTGTCTTTTCTTTAAATCCCACTCTATTCCTTAACTTTTCCTAAATTTTGTCACTCTCTTTTGATAGAATTGTTTTGCCTTTCAGAACTACATTAACAAACAATTAAGACATATAACCAAAAAGACAGAAAGGGTTACTACTATGGATTAGGGGCTAGTAAAGACACTTTAATTGAAACTTCTAAACATAACTAAATGAAATTTCCTGGGCGACCTGATTACAACTTGTTGGAGTTAATACTCACAACATTCAAAATATCATTTGTGAATGAAAGAGCAAAGCATTCCTCTCTTAGGCCTTTGGTAGTCTCAGATCAAAAAATGCCTTCTAGATAGATTACTCAGCAAAACACCCTATTTTACTGTCCCTCCAACCCCTAACCTGAGATTGCACCAGCCATACTCCCTGCCAATTGTAGTGATCATGTAGCATTCTTTGCTAAAATTTCCCCCTATGCATATTCTATGCAGTTTGATTATAAAAAATCATTTCCCTAATCAGAAAACATGCCACAGGCACTGTAGGGTCATTAGTCAAATATTACTTTTCATCTTTCTGAGGGACATGTGAAACTGAACTATTCTTGTTACTGGCTGCAGGCTTTCATGCACAAATTGCTCAGAGGGCTCACTATTACCCTGGTCAGATGCTTGATATAGAAATAGGATTTTATGGGCTGTAATAGAATCTCTCTGACATTAAACCTTCTGTTAATTTAAAGGCTAAGGCCAGAAAGATATAGCTCTTCCAAATGCAGAATTTTAAGGCATAAGTTTTTATCTTGAAGAGTCTAGAACATGGGTTAGCAAACTCCTGCCCTAGGGGCTGGCCACTGGTTTCTGTAAATAATGTTGGATCGGAATACAGCCATTCATGTATGTATTGATTGGCTGTTTTCATACTTCAGTGACAGAGGTGAGTTCTTTTTACTGAGTCCTTGTTTGCCGATGAGGCCTAACAAATTTACTGTTTGGCCTTTTAAGAAAAAAATTGCCAGCCCTTGGTCTAGGACAACACTGTTCTAGAACTTTTTGTGATGATTGAAATGTTCTATACTTGGGTTGCCCCAGAATGTAGATACTAGCCACCTGTACATCTTGAGTACTAAGAGGTAATTAGTACAAAAGTGAAAATGGATATTTAAATGTATTTACTTTTAACTCATTAAATTTTACATTTAAACAGCCACACGTGGCTAGTGACAACTGTACCAGAGAGCAAAGGAGGACTTAGGCTGTTAGAATGCTGTAATTTTCCAGTTATTTCTTCTTTCCTCCAAGCAGAGCCGACCTGAGCAAAACTAATCATTAAACATGATGAAACAAAGTAAACAAAGGAAGTCGTCATTCCTTTTTGAAAGTGTAGGATTTCCATTTCATTTAAAATGCTACTGCAAAGCATTTGTTTTCCTGGCACGAAAGAAAACCAGTCTGCCACACCAATGTTTACTGAAATTCTATACCTAAAACCTATTTCATATATGGAATAATAGTTTAATACTTTCCTTCTGTTCCTGTAATTCTTCTATTGCTTGGCTCTACCATAGTTTGGCTGTCAAAAGGACAATGTAAATTAGATATTTAAAAGGACTAGGGTGTAGTAGCTGAAAATGTAGCAGCATCACTAGTTAAAAATGCACTAAAAATTAAATGAATTATAGTAGAGTAACCAACATGCTTCAGTAAGAAAAAATAGCCCTTGGTGGTATAATCTCATATGATACTGAGTTCTGAGTCATCAAGTCATGTAATCTGTCTCCTTGAGGCCATCAACCATGGTGTGGATACATGTGAGTCTGTGTCCTACAGCGAATATCTTTGTTTTTCTTAATTGGTGTTTGAAGGTGAGATAGTTCAGACACTAAAATGTTGAAAAATGTGGAATTCTTTAGGTAGATAAATGAATATTTGAAATGTCCTTATTAATCACCTATATTTATTATTACATGTATGTACCATAACATAATATATACATATGTATTTATGATTATGACCAATACTAATTTATGTATCATAGAACTAATTTTTTCTCCCCTTCTCTTTTACACACATATTTCTATCTCACTTTATTTGCTATGTGACACTCTCACTCCATAAGACATGCCTCAGTATACTTCTAGTGAAAAAATAAGATTTTGTGGGGCATAGAATTCTTGGATTTTTTGAAAGAACAAAAAATGGAAATCTTAGGGAAAATATTCAGATTCTCTTGAGTCTTAAGAATTATTTTTATGAAAGAAATTTCTACTTAATTTAAACTAATCCCAGATTTTGGTCCTATCATCAATCCTTTGTGTCCTTGAGCAAGTGCCAGCGCCTCCTGCTAACTGTGGATCAGGAGACATCTGCTGTCTTTCGCCTGCAGTTTTATGATAAATCCTCCCTCTTTGTCTCTGAATTTACTTTTATTCTACGTCCACTTCACCTGTTGTTTCTCTCAATGTATTACGATGCCCGTTGAAATTACGTAGATTTGGTCATTGGCAGTTTCATAATCAACTATATTTTCCAGGTGGAACAGTTCAGACCTGCCAGATCTGTCTTTAAGGATTTGATGAAAAAATTAGCCTTCCCAAATCTACATCTTTTAGGGAGTATATGTATGGTATTGCTTACTGTGTCAAATCAGTTTTAATTAGACATCAGTGAACGTAAGGACCGACTTTGTAGTGTTTATTGTTTGCTCAATCCTCTGATGATAAGCAAGATATCCAGGTTGTTGAGAGAAGTTAGGGTGATTGAGAGTGTTTATATTTAGAGTGGCAACACCAGTGGGAGGTGATTAGGAAGAGCTAATCTCAAGGGAGTGGTTTTCCCACATGCCATCTCTGTGAGTGTGCACATACTAACAACGATCTCTTTTAAACTTACCTTCCTGCTGTTCCTTAGAGAACTCGATCTGTTAGAAAGAAATTAACCATAAAGAATACTTTAAGCAAACAACATGTCCTGACTTCAGAGTGTATCCAAGCTTATTCCCTGAGTATTCTGTAAAGTAAGCTCCCACAGTAAGCCTACTTTTCAGAGTTCAGGCATAGCTTGGACACCAAGAGGTTGAGCCACGTAGTTAACATGCCTTGAAGATAAGTGATATTTCTGTTGATATTTCTGAAACTAGGCAGTAGTCTGCCTACATCTGGAGTAGAGACGCTCAATGTACTTACCAGCAATCTGATCAGCACTGAAGGACTGCAGTGGCGAGAGAGAGGGAGAAAGAAAGAAACAGCTAGTACTCTTTCAAATGCATTGACAGAAGAATTGAGTGCTCTCTGCTCTGAGATTTTTAGGAAGCCATGTAGGTGTCATAGAATAAGAATGTTGCCTTAGGATACTTTGAATCTAGGAAAAATAAGAAGCTTTTGCAGAAGATAGTTAGGGAACATCTCTCTCAATTAATAAATAAATGATTTAACAAATGCCAAGTCAAATACTTCTTGGAACAGTAAAATACTGTCTAGTGTGTTTAAGATATGTCTAATACGTATACATGGTATTAAGAAGTACAGATGCACTGCATTAAAAAGATTGCCATAAGTCTTCTGTTTGACCACCACATTTTTACATAATGCACTGGAATTAGTTTATTTTAGAAATTGGCATCATTGGATTGTTTTTGAAGGTGTAATTTTTTTCCCTAAAGTTGCAGGGTTTGTATTCTAAATTTACATATAATAAACCTCATGTGATATAGCAAAAGTTGAATCAAGCATAAGTACTACTATTGGGAAGTAAGTTGTATTTTTCCAACTGGCATTATAGCTCAAATTAACCTCTTCTGTCCTCAGCCCACATCAACAAAAGCCCAAAGTAGATTCTAAAGACTCATAGAATATATTCTCTCCCCAGTTATATTTTTTGTCTGCCCTTTTTCCCTCAATAACATCTTATCCACTATCTATTTCCTCCTGTAAATGACAAATACTTTTCACATAGGACCCACCATGATGGAGCTGCTGGCTGCAAAGCAGTGGCGAAGCTGCAGAGGGAGCTGAGGGCTCTTCCAATCCCTGAGTGGGGGCCTCCTTTGCTGTGGTTGCCTTTTATTTCTGGGGAAGCTCTGACCTCACAGCTAGCATCAGGTTTCAGAGAGAAGCAGCCCCTCCCTTGGAGAGTTCTTTAGCTTTCTTAGGGCAAAGCGAAAGAGGAATCTGTACCCTCAGGGCTATTTTTAGGAAACCATAAAGTGGGAGTAGACAGCCATAGTGAGCCTGAAGTCCATCAGTACTTTTATGGTCTTGATCCCTGAGAGATTCTCTGGGAGTGTCTTCCTTCAAGGAGATTTGCATTTGCTTTGTGGCAGAGGAGCTTGGAATTTTCCTAGGGGCTTGGACTGATCCCTTCTGTCTGTGAATCTGGAACTTTGCAAACTTCAAATGAGCAAGTCTGGGTATTAATGAAACATTGGATAGGACTGGTTTGGGGTTTCAAATGGCAATGGTTACAGAAAAAACAGCCTTCGAAGCCTCGTCCATCGTGGCAAAGTTCAGAGGGCCTGAAACGCGTCGAGTGTTTGTGTGTTTCTTAAGGTTCACCGGAGTGGTAATCTGGTCAGGCCTTGACATCTGCGGTTAATTTAATCTTGTAAGCTGTGTTCTCAGAAGTATAAAGCTTATCTAAGCCAGGAATGGTTTTGATCTTTGTCTTTCACCATTCTCCCTTAGCTACCTTTGGGGTGGGTATTTACCTCCCTTCCTGTGTTCTTTATGGTGGCTGACCAATCAGAATTTTTGACTTTCTGAAGTTCTTGGAGGCAGAAAAGCTGATAGGCTTTTTTTTTTTTTTTAAATTTTTGGTGTAAATTCCATTCCTGGTTCTTTTCTTTTTAAATTAAATGTGCTGAGGTGAGATTGGAAAATAACATTATATGAGTTCAAGTGTGCAATTCCATATGACATCTGTATATCCCACTGTGGTGTCAATGCTCAGAGTCTAGTCTCCTTCTGTCACCATATATTTGACCCCCTCTACCCTCTTCAACCTCCCTCCTTCCCGCTTTTCCTCTGGTAACCGCCATTCTGTTATCTGTTGATAGACCACCTTTTGCATTCTTTTCCTCTCCTATTTGAGATATTAAAATTTTGTGGAGGTTCTTAGCAGGAGGTGCTGATTCTGTTTCTGTTGCATCAAATGTTTTATGGCTCAGTCTCCAGACTGAGACACAGTCTGGAGAGGTTGGTCTGAAATGCAAAGCTGTACTTGAGAATTTTGAAGGTATCTCGGGGGTTAGCTGGTAATGCGTTCTCATGAAAATAGAGGGTACTCTCTTCCTAGAGTGGTACTGTGCAAAATGGTACTGGGAAAATATCAGTCTTTGTATGTCCACGCAATTTCCTGCAACATATTCTTAGTTCTCTATGTACTTAAAAGCACATGGACATAAAGAATGTTGGAAATAAATTCTAACTTAAGTACCATTTCAGTGACTCTTTTTAAAGAAATGGTCACAGAAAGAATGAAGTCTCCCCTGCTAGACAGATATATACTTAACAGCCTTCTCTCAAGCATTTAGAAAGAAATTCACATTTAAATATGTATTACTTTTTGTCCAGACTACAAGTAGTGAAAGAAATCCCATAGGGTCTTAGGTTCCAAAATGAGGATTGAAAATAAAAGTTTTAAAAAAGTAGTACCCAGGTAAACATATCTTCAGTAGTAAGTTGACATTTTGAGAAAGTTAATAGAAAAATTTAAATGCTTTGAATCATTAGGGGGAAATGAAAGGGAGGGGAAAAAGTCAAAATTTATAATCTTTGATAATTGTGTGATTTGGAGCCTCATGACTTTGATGCAAAATTAAAGTCTTTAGAACAGACCACGTTTCTTTGTGTTCTTTTTGGTTTTATAATTATATGAATTATGTCATTAAATTCAAATTGCCTATGATTAATATTGAGAACTAGCAGGTAAATATAAATAATACAAAATAAACTCATCAAAGCTGCCCTACATAATATGCATTTTCATTTTTTTTTTCAAGTCGAGAAGTGTATCCTTGAATACATATAGAATATGGTCAATTTGTACAAAATCTGTTGAGTAAACTGGAAAGTCATTTTAAAAGTTATATTTATGTTATGAATAAGCTATTTCTAACCATTTGGATTTTATGTAAAAGTTTAATATTAACATAGAAGTGGTAGGCAGTTGCCAAACTAACTCTCTTTTTTTCCTCTATACCTTTTTCACATAGAAAATGAAAGTTAAGATTTTTTTGTATCTATCAAGAGTCAAAGTTAACATTTATGCAAGTTACTAACAATGGTGGAGAAGGCTGCAGTCTAGTCTAGTCTAGAGAATAAACTATAGTTTACAAGTTAGAAAACCTGGGTGCTGTATTCATAGAATAAATGGAAAATGCTGTTTATTCTCTGGTACACCTTTACAAATGACAAAAACTTTTCTCTGGCATCTTTTTGGGTTTATAATGGTGAGGTAACCAGCCCCTTGAACATGTCTTTGACACATACAAAGTGGCAGCTGATTTTGAACTCAGTTTGCTATGCCATCATTTGGTTCATTGTAAAAATTAGATTTAAGTCTTTCCTATCTGGAATGCTCTTCCCTCATCTCTGCTTCTTAGAAATTAATGGTTTTTCAAAGTCCTAATAAAATCTCCTCCTCTTGAAGAACCTTTTCTCTCTACTTGCCTAGCACCCTCCTTCCACTTAGAGATGATGTTTAACTTTCCCAATTGTAAACTTCTGGGCAGAACAGGTCATTTACCTTTGTCCATGACATGAACCCAGGTGCAGGCTTACCCCACCCTCTTCCTCTTGGAGAGCTGCCCCTGACTTATTCTTTGATTTTTATCCCCTATCATTATAAAACACGTGCCTATAATAGACGCTCAACAGATTTTCATTAAGTTAAAATCATCAGAATATATATGTGTGTATATATATACACATATATACACACATGTGTGTGTGCGTGTGCTTGTGTGTGTGTGTGTATGTATATAAAGTTCCTTCTTCAAACATAAGCTCCTCCTCTTAAACATTCTATTCCATGAGGGAAGAGATTTCATCAGTCCCCTCAAAGAGCTCACGTTTTACTGCATCTCAGGCACCTAGAACTGCGAGACACATAGTAGGCATGCTCATCTTGAATTATTGATGTGTGTGCCTTTAGATTTTGAGGGCCTTTTCCTAGATTTTGTGTAAATGTTTATGATCAGGACTTCTAATTTGCAACCCCTCTGTTTGTTTTTTCTTTTTAAGGTGTTTTCTTCCATCTCTGCCTACATGCTTATATTGGACTGATAGTAAAATAACTGCATCCCACATTTGTATGAGTCATATACTGTTTGGTATTGGATGTAGGTAGGTAGTAGTATATAAGTTACTGGTACTAAAAAAGAATTTTTGTTGCAATATTTACAGATCTTTTCTCACTTTGAGAAGCATTTTTCTAATAGTAATCATGAGGTTTGGTTAACTGATTAAAGACAAGATGAAGTCTCTGGTATGCAGAAGGAATTTATTTATAGGAAAAATATTAAAGTGCATTGAATCAAATAGGATCTGGAATTAGTAGTAGTAGTAAACCCAATAAATTTTATAAATGTCACCCCAATAAATTTAATAAAAGTAAATATTAAAATGGCAAAAATTTGGTAAAACAAGAAGAACTATAATTAAAGATGACTTGGGAGGCATGTGGTGTTGAATACTGAGAAACAATGCTGTAGGAAGGACACCAGTTCCTTCCGACTACACCCGACTACAGTCTTTAAACACCATCATTACAGCAAGGTACAACGGGGCTAATGACTGGTGAGGCTGAGTAAAGCAGTTGACCTCACAAGGGCCAGTTTTCAATCAAGAAAGCAGTGCTGTGGGTTGTTGGGTTTCATGGCTGGCAGGCAGACAATGACCTGGATGTGTGCAAACCCTAAGGAAGACTTAATTTATTAATTTTCAGTCCAGACTCACAGAGTTACTGGGAGTCACTGTAAAAAGACCAGCAGAAATATTATTTTGAAACTGAGTCTTGTACTCAGAATAACTCAACTTAAAGGAAATAAGTATTTTCCATTTTTTTTTTTTACCTTAACAAAGGATACACTTAGGCTGAGAGATGTAATATGGTATAGAAAGAAGAAATTAAGAACAATGAGAATACAGTACCGGCCCAGGTTGTCGAATATAAGAGAGAATAAATGGCTCTATTGGATAATTGATCTGAAGAGAAGAAGAAATGAATAATTCTGTGTGAAGATGTGTAGACCAGTCAACTAAATTCAGACAAATTAGATCAAAGTCTAAATTATTAAAGCAACCCAATTCAGACCTACAAGAATTAACAGAGAGGCCTAAGTAAATTTTAGTAAAAATTTAAAATGTGACCTAAGCCCACACTTCAGATTTCTCATCAGCTTTCCCATGGTTAGTAGTTGATAAATAAAAGTAAAATTTCCTATGAGTTGTACTGTTTCTACTTTGTGTATTTGCTTGCATGTAATTTGTTAAAAATCCAAGTTGTATTTTTGTTTGTTTCTTTCTCCTTTTATTTTAAAAATATGATCATTAGAAAACATTGTGTGTGTGGTAAGAAATTCTAAGTATCTGCTTTTTTCTACTTTTCTGGAAAATAAGTTCTTTTTGTGACAACAGGGATATGTGAACATTGCCATCACCACTTGAGAGATTCCAGGTCTTTAGATATGATGGAAAGTAAACTAGACAGGGATTATACCACTCAGAATTTGTGCTGGCCCTCTTGTAAAAAACCATGTGTCTTTGGATTACATTACTTCTTTTGTCTGCATCGTAGCTTCCTCAGATACACACTATTATACTTAATGATTTCTAGGGTTGCTTATGGTTCTACGATATTGGAAGTTTTCCAATCTTTTGTCAGTAGAATCTACCTCAACTCACTTTATCTAAAGAAAAGGTCAGGGTGCCTAAACATTTCCTTAATAACATTATTTTGATGTAGTTTAGATAAAGAAGAGTTAAGGAAAATGTAATTTCCTAACACCATGTTCAGCTGAGTCAGGTGTTTTGTAAACAGGAGAGAGTACATACACCACTGAGCACTTACTAGGTTTAAAGAAACTCACTGGCTGCAGTGGAAGGAAGAATATAGAGTTGATCATTATGTGATTTTTATCTTTAGGGAGAAGTTTCTTCTCTGGATTCAATTCACTATTATTAATTTATGGCTACAACAGCAAGTATTTATCATCCATATAATTTAAATTTTAACTAGTATAACTGAAGCTATTACTATCTGTGTATTGTAATTTTGCCCTCCAAATTCTGATTTGGGTGAGAAGCAAACTGCAGAAACTTGATGTAGAAACAAACTATAAAAGATCCTATTTTCATACAAAAAAGTATTTCAGCATGAAAAGAAGCAGAAGAAAGTGTAATATCAGCAGACTAAATATAATCCTTTCCACAATTTCCATGAGTCAGATGGCGCTGAATGCTGGGTAATTATGGACCGACTCCTAAAGACAACTTGCCAGGGGGCTGGTTCATTTGCAGCACTAAAATGTCGCGAGGCTAAATTTGGTGCTGTCACTGCATGATCTTCCTGTCTTGCAAAGTTTTCATTATCTTTAAAATTCAAAGTGCTGCTCACCATTAATTGGCGAACACATCTATTTCCTTTCCAAACTGCATTTTACTTCAAGAAGACATTATCCAGTCACATATAATTGAAAATCTAATATTAAAGTGTTACCAATACCCTTTAATAGTTTCCCACTCCATTCTACCTGGTCTCTCCTTATGCAATTTTAGTGTTTGAATGTGGAAACTTGGTGCTGATACCTAGAGATAGTCTGTTTTTGATTTGCTTCTGAGGTTATATTCCCATCATAAATGGATTAACATTGCCATTGGTTGGCATTATAGTTGTATTAAAAATTAATTGGTATAATTGAAAGACCAGAGTAAAAGAAAATAAACGTTTACAATTACATAATGAAAACTTAAAAATAACTTATACATGTTTCACCCATTCCTTCTAATTAGAAATCAACCATAAGTATTCTTTTCCTCAAACTAGTTAAGATTAAGTTTTTATTGTTATACATGTGGCCTCCTATTTCTACAAACCACCCCGGTAAATATGTGGTTGGGATTTCCAGTTTAAATCATGTGGTTTATTTGTAAATAGAAATCCCATAACATTCTCAAAATATTAGCCTGAGGGCAAAATTTGGATGTCAGTTAATTAAACATATATGTTTATGTTTAATTAAAAACATAATTATTTAAAAATTCAATCAGTTTCACTACATTTAACAGCATTAAAAATAATTTTATGTAGTTTAATTTTTCCAACTTTATTGGATTATAATTAATATATAACAGTGATTTTCAACCAGTGTGCTGAATTTTTAAAACATGAAATAACAGATTATTTAGTCAGGAATACTGACCTCTTTTCCATTAGACTGTCAAATTAAAAAATGATAACAGGCAACCCAACAACAGCCATCTGGAGTGAATGAATAAAAATTATACTCAATTTTTTGTCAGATTAGCAAAAAATATATTTTTAGTATGCTGCAGAATTTTAGTAATTAGTTTACATGTGCCTGAGATGAAAAGGTTGAAAATCGCTGACATATAACATTGTATAAGTTTAAGGTGTACATGTGATGAGCTGATATCTGATGATTTTGTTATTGTGAAATAGTTACCACAATAAGGTTAATTAACACATACATCACCTTCCATAGTTTTTTTTTTTTTTTTTTTTTTTTTTTTTTTTTTTTTTTTTTTTTTTTTTTTTTTTTTTTTTGTAGTGAGAACTTTGACGATTTGCTCTCTTAGCAGCTGTTAACTAAGTCACTGTGCTGTAAATGGGTACCTGGAAATTATTCTCTTTTAACCAGAAGTTTGTACCCTCTGGCCACCTTCACTCTTTCCTTCCACTTCTAACCCAACTCCTGGCAACTACCAATCTACTCTCATGACAGCATTTTTCAAAATATACATGTTCTCTTTACAACTTTTTAGAGGAAGCTGGAGCAGAGTGGCTAGGAGTCTTTCTTACTTCCTAACACCCCTCCTTCCGTCTGTAAAAGCGGACACCCAGCCTGTCAGAACCAGGTGCCAAGACAGGGGAGCGCTGTGCAGAACCCAACAGCAGTGAACTGGCAAGGTTGCCTTGATGACCTTGTTTGGATGTGTGCTTGTCACTCCCTCTTGTGGCTACATAGGGCTGTGCAGGTAATAGAAGAAGCACTGTACCTTACATGCTTGAGAGCAAAATATACCTCCTTTACACATTTTTAGAAAGAGCAACTTTTTATACAGAGGAGGTAGGTTATAATATGGTTAACATAGTGGACTCTGGATTTGGCCTTCTAGATTAATTCTAGCTTCATCCTTACTAGTTATTTCATCATGAGCATAACACTGAAACTCTTTTAGACATTTGAGTTGCTTTTCTTACAAAATGAGACTAAAACAACCTTGGTGTACTGTTATGAAGATTAAATAAGATAATAGGGCACAGAGTAATTTCATAATAAATATGGTTGTTATATTATAAAGAACATCATTTTCAAAACTTTTCATGACTGTGACCTTATTTGATTTTCTCAACAGTGGTTCTAAGTAGGACTGGGTTTGTATTAGTCTTGTTAAGTATGAGAAAAAGAATTTATAGATTAACACAAACAATCCTATACCCTGACCAGAACAAGTCAGGAGTCACAATGCATATATACATTTGCCTTCACTGACTATCCATCAGTAAATAGATGTATTTATTGGGAATGCTGTATGTCCATCTTACCCATTAAATCGAAAGCTTAAATCTTTCCAAGGACATGGTCAATTGTTGCTGTGAGCTTTGTTACTTCATGAGTTTCTGTCAATGCATTCTGTACCTTTACCACTTTTTGTAATATCGCCTGCAGTCTAGTCAGAGGTGACCTGATTGAGTGGGGAATACAATGAGAATTAAAATGTAAGCAACACAACAAGAGATATGATTCAAAATCCCATCACTTTGCAGCATCCTGACATACAAGCAAAGGCATGCATCATGCAAAAAATGCACTTACACGTCGAAGAGCTTTTAAGACCTAGCCACGTGGTCATCTCATTTCTTATTTACTTGTGTTATTTCACTTGGTTGCAGTTTTGGGCAACAGGTGTTAGTTTTTTGTGTACACTCCTACAACCAGACCGCTCATGGTAGGTTTTGATTCCCCCATGAGACTGTCAGGCAGTGTCCTTGAGTCTTGGTGTTGGTGTTGGAAGCAGCAGCTCTGTGAAAGCAAAGGGCTCTCAGAACCACCCAGGACAGCAACTTTAATGTCCATATATCAGTAAAAATGTGTTTTTGAAAAAGGATACTCATAGAAAATTCATGGGGATAAGACATCATACAAGCATTCCCGCAGATATCCAAGATTTTATGTCAGAACATTGAAGAACTATTCTAAACAAATAACTAACAGTTCTGGAGGAAATCAAGTTCAAAAGCACATTTAAGAAATTGATAAAAGTCATTAATAATATACAAGATTGTTCAGAGTTCAGGGTGAGTCCAATATATGGTTCTTAAACATGGCATATTTTTAGATGAAACATAGATATTTGTTGGGAATAATATTGAGGAATTAAATATTACCATGACTCTAATACTACACAAAGATAGTTACACTTAAACTTTACCTTTACTCAAAGTCTAAAGGAAAGGTAGATTTTTAAATCATATGATTTATGAAACAGTATTTAAAATATAATTAAACTTTTTATTGAGTTCTCAGAAAGATAATGAACACATTTAACAGCTCTATTAATATCTTTAAAGTTCATTTTTTCTTGAAGAAAGTTTATAACTTATATGAGGTAATATAGCTAGGCACATCATTAAGTAATTAAGAGCATCATAACATCAAATGTTTTAATGTATCTTTTAATTAGCTTTGTCACCTAGTGGGATTAAATTAAAATTTTATAATGTCATCAAGTTGCATCACATTCTTTGTTATAATGCTTGTAAATATGCACAGACTTCATATTAATGAATGAAAATCATTGAAGATACTGAAATTCCTTTACAAAAATATATTCATTTCAATTCTGTAGTTTTCTCTTTCTATCAAGAATGAAAGATATCTCTGAATGAAAGATAAAGGTTAATATCTTCCTGTGTCTTCTAGATTCACTGAACTTATTTTTGACTGTGTCCTTTATTGGGATCTATCACATGTCTTGCTCTGCACTGGACTAGTGAAGGTGAACAGACTGATCTTCACAGAGACTCCAGAGGGATTTCCCTCCTTTGCTTAGTAGTGCTGGTCACACTGGCTTTAATGCAACAGATAGAGAAAAAGATAAATCAATTTGCAAGTTTCAGAAAATTGTCCCTTTTCTGCTGACTATGAGCAAATCATCAGTATGACACCTCTTCACAATGATCAGAATGGCCGTCATAAACAAATCAGCAGCCAACAAGTGCTGACGAGGTTGTGGAGAAAAGGGAACTACCTAGTGCACTGTTGGTGGGAATGCAGACTGCTACAGTGACTGTGGAAAACAGTAGGGAATTTCCTCAGAAAACTAAAAATGGAACTCCTTTTTGACCTGGCAATTCCACTGCTGAGATTATACCCAAAGAATCCTGAAACACCAATTCAAAAGAATCTATGCACCCCAATGTTCATAGCAGCATTATTTACAATAGCCAAGTTCTGGAAACAACCTAAGTGCCCATCAGTGAATGAGAGATCAAAAAACTATGGTACATTTACACGATGGAATACTATGCAGCAGAAAGAAAGAAGGAGCTCCTACCCTTGCAATAGTATGGATAGGTCTGGAGAACATTATGCTAAGTGAAATAAGCCAGACAGAGAAGGACAGGTGCCATATAATTTCACTTACATGTGGAATCTAATGAATAAACAGAATAACAAGCCAAGTAGAGACAGACTCATAGATAGCAAAATAACAGCTGTGGTGTGGGGGGGGAAGTTAGGGGATGGAGGGATTGAGCAAAAAGGAAAAAGAACTCATAGACATGGATAACACTGTGGTGATTGTTGGGGGGAGGGGATTTAAGGGAAATAAATGGTAATGGCAAAAATACAATAAAAGCAATAATTAAAAAATTTTTAAAAAGTGATGTTTTGTCTGTTCTTGGAGTCTTCTTACCTGCCAAACTAAATTTATATTTATTTACTTATTCTTGTACAGTTTCTCAAGGAAGAACATTAATGCCTGTTTTCATTAGGGAGATGTTTCATTTTCTTAAGATAAAGGTAATTTTTCCCCTTACCAAATTCTTATAGTCCCAGATACAAAGAGCTGGTGTTGTCTTATAAATCACAACCAATGTAAAGAGGAAAAGCTTTGACATTGATTTTTATCTTTAACGTTAGTATAGAGTGGAGATTCAAAGAAGAAAGACAGCCAGAGTTATTGGAGTGCCTGAAATCACACTTATTCAATATAGCCAGTGTGCATCTGTAAAGATTTATTAATGAGGGTTGCCAGAGAGAAAAATATTGTTTTTTTTCTTAATGAACTGTATGCATGCAGTCCTCAAGGTGGAAAAACATTTATTAAAAGATGTAACATGCATTTCTTTCCCTAAGTGGATATTCATTAAGAACAGTAGTTTCTAACCAATCAACCAAACAAACAAACAAACAAAAAAAAACAGTAGTTCCTAACCAATGTTAGATTCTGTTAAAATTTGATTTCAGTCACCTATAAACTGAAAGTAAAATATTTATGGTAACCTACTCCTACTTTGAAACATAAAATTTCATGTTTAACTGGAATACTGTAAAAACTATGAATGTGTTTATTTAATTCCATCACACATATCTAAGGATGACCTAGTTGAATATTTATGTTAAGGATACTTTAAAAATATACAATTATAGTAAAATGGTCAATGAAGTGTTTACCTATAGGTTGGCATCGCCATCGCGAATAAAGTGTGAAGTTGGCAAAATTCAGATTTATTACGTATAGAGCTTTTGATGTAAGTGAAAAGAGCACTCATATAGGCACTTTTGCCCATTTGTTTTCCATAAACGGCAGGGTGCCTTAGATGAAGATTTTCGAACTGCCCTTTGGACCAATCAAAGCCCCGTGAATAAGGAGAAGGTGGACATTTGATGAGTCACATCACTGAAAAGTAACAGGCACATGCGTTGCATCGTTTTCCTGAAAGCAGATACTCTTTTGGTACTCGAGAACTTTGATCACAGCAAAGTGTTGACACAGAAATTAATCACATTCTCCTTAGTTCAAGATCAGTATGCAAGAGCTCAAAGATATAAGCTAAAAGCCATATAAACAACAAGCTCTACAGTATTTTTTGGGTTAGTTTCATTTAGAAACAACTCACACATTCTGAATTAAAACCTGTGTATAAATAAACAAGATGACAGTTATAGTCATTGAAACACTTCAGTGCATAATTGTCTGCACCGAGACCCCATTTAGTGTGGTATCAAATTTTATTAAGCAAGCTGAAGGGGAAATTAACTTGAATTGCAAAAATCTCTTTTTCAGATGAAATAAAACAGCTGTCCAATAAGTACATCCAGGGCAACTGGATCATCAGCTGTTTTTAAACTTTTCAAAAACAGTGGATGGATTAACACTTTCCTTTTGATATAACTTTAAAGTAAGGGATCCAGTTTCCACAGAGATTGTATAAATAAATAAACACAAGTATTTTTTAAAATATTTATAGAACACATTTAGACATATATGTTATCTGTAAGTTGCACTTTAACAACTTGGGGGGTGGATGGGAAAGGAAACTAGAAAACAAAACAATAAAATAAAATAGAGGAAATACAGGTCCCACATGCAATACCACACTCATAGTAATTTTACTGAAATTCTACATTAAAGTTTACTTGTCTTTTAATTAAGATTCTCTTCTCCCCAAATCTACCAGTTCACTTAGTAGTGCTGTTTTTCTTAATGGAAAATATATCTCTTTGCAAATTTCTACAGTTCCCTTCTGTTGAAAGATGTTTCAATGACCAAACAGTTCACCCATTTAATTACCTTGATGGCAGAGAGGTCAATTTTTTCTTCTTTGGGTGGGGCGGGTGCAGGTGCGGGGGCAGGGGCTGGGGCAGGAGCCGCAGCAGGCTTCTTCACGTCTTTCTTTGGTGCCATTTTGTTTAAAAGGTTGGGTTAAAAAAAAAGAGAGAAGAAGCACCTCCAAAAGTACCTGTCAAAATGATTCTTGGAAGAGGAGTGGTGGTTTGGTTGATCCACAGCCCAGTGTCTTGAAGGTGGACCCAGAGTATTAAATGGTATAAGGGCATGCATATATATTTCACTTAGTGCCTAATAGAATCTTGACACGTGAGGCTGGATTGGACAGCTTGCTACTCAAGGGGGATGGCATTCCTGCTCAGTCTATAAATGGAGTCTAAAGGGTCAGGGCTTCATCAATTTTTTTAAACTCCTCTTGCCTTTTTTTTTCCCACCTCTATATATAAGAGAGAAAGAAGTCTGCTAAAGTCCATTTCAGATCCTTTGGTGACAGTAAAGTAGATTGACTGATAACTTTTTCTTCGTTGAATTAGAATTCTGCTGAAGTTGTAAATCTTTTTTTTTCCTTGCCAAAGAAACTTATTGAAGGATTTGATTTCAACTTGGAATTTTGGCAGGGAGTATCACCAACTTTCACCCAGCTCCTTTGCCACAACTTGCAAGAAAATGTTGGTCAGCAAAGAGGTAGTAATGTTTAAAAATAAAAAGCAGACGAATAAGGAAAGCTCATCAAGTCTCAAAGGAGTCTTCCTTCTAGGGAGTGCAACCTCTGCCTCTCCTTTTCCAACTGTAGCAAACTGTATGCTAAGAAAAATAATTTAAAACTACTTCTTATAACTTAGTTTTCTTTCCGGAATTTAATGAAGAACATCAAATGGAAAGGAAATGACTGCAAGATTTAACTACTTTCTTGCAAAACAACTTTTTAAATAGTAACTTTCAAAGTAGACACCCATTTTATTTTCTAAATGGCAAAAATGATGATTATTTATTTATCACCTATTTTTGTATTCATACTAAGGATATAAGATAAATTCTTAAATTAACCTAAGAGGCCAGAGAGTTAAAGAGAGAAAGGAACTTTAATTATCAGTATGGTGTAAGTTTTGGTAACTACTTCCCTTCCTGTCCTTGGTGTCCTCAGTTTGTAAGGCTAGACTCACATATTAAGAAGCTTGAGAATAACCCATGTACTCTCCTCACTTCTGTCCTCTTAAATTCTGAATGTTTAGTTACTGAGTAGTTATCAATTAATAAAAAAAATCAGTGGCTAGTTTTGGATTTTAAAAAAGCCATATTTATGTATTACATATATGAGCATATATACACAGATATATATGTGTGTGTGTGTGCATAAGTGTACACATATATATTCTGATTTTTGAAGATAGTTGTGTTTAGAGATATAGATTCATTAGCTATTTTATTTTGATGTGATATGAAAGCATTCTCCAACTTGGAGAAGGTCATCATTCCTCTATATTACAGCTTAGAGATTAAGACTGTCATCAGCAATGATTCACGTAGGTCGCAACTGACCCTCAGCTAATCAGTCCCCTTATCTCATGTGGTGGCCTGATCTGTTGGATGATTTTATCCCTATATGTGCAGGAGCAGCTTTCTGTTGGGCTCCCTCCTCTGTGCTGCCCCACACCAAGGACCTAAATTAGTTATGGACTGAGCTGCTGCTGATCCTCATTTCTTACGAATAAGACAGGAGATTCTGAGCATATTTTATCTAACTATATTCTTTGTCTCAAATTTAAATAATCAGGAGAATTAAAAAATTATGTGATGTTTTATGATAGATAATGACATTTTCGTAAATAGTAGAAATCTGCCCACCAGTCTGTTTTCCCCGTGACTATCAAAGTGTTTTTTCTGCAGTTCCTGAATGGTGGCCATGCTCTTACTTTAGCTCACGGCCCTTATTAATACTTTGTTCCACGTGCAGAAACCCCTAAGATCCATGACAAGTTTACAGATAAAAGAGTTCTATGCGTTTTGAGGCAAAAATCTGAAATAGGAACACATTTTTTTCATATTTACGGGGAAATGGTTTGATTTCACTATATTTTTAAATCTCTTTGTGTTACCAAATACATATCACGAATTTATGACTTCACAGAGGAAAAAGTGTTGGTGTAGAATTTTCTACTGAAAAAAGTAGAAATCGAAAAGTAAAGTGCCATTCATATCATATGAAGGGTACATGCTATAAGCATGACATTACTGGTGGCGTTAACCTTGACCACATGGCTGAGGTCATGCTGGAGAGACTCCTCCCCTAACCTGTTACCTAGTCCAGCCTTCAGGAAGACGCCAATCAAACCCAAATTGAGGGACATTCCACAAAATTCCTGACAAACACTTAAAGATTGTCATGGTTATTAAAAAACAAGGGAAGTCTCAGAGGCTGCCACAGCCTACAGGAGCCTAAGGAAGCACGATGAGTAGATGCAGTGAGCTGTATGGATGCAATCCCGGAATAGAAAGGGGTCATTAGGTAAAAACTAAGGAAATAGGAATAAAGTGTGGCCTTTAACTAAAAATAATGTATCAACAATGGTTCATTAGTTGTGACAAATATACTCTACTAAAGTAAGATGCAAACAATGGAGGAACCTAGATGTAGAGTACATGGAAACTCTCTTCTCAACTTTTCTGCAAATCTAAAATGTACTAAAATAAAAATCTATTTACTACTCCCCCCAATTAAACAGGGGTATAAGATCTCCTATCTAATTAGTATTTTTTTGTGTGTTTGATCAGGTCTATTATAGAAGGAACCTCTGAGAATGTTCACAATTTATAGCACTGAGGCCTTCTGGCCTTTTAAAAAATGGTGGGGAGTAAATGCAGACAGCTGCACTTGAACGACAATAAAATAGTTTTTTTAAAAAGTGATTTGTCCTATTGGACACAATGCATACATCACTTAGGCATTATTGAAGTTATGTGTGGAGAAAGAATAATTTAATGGCTTTCTGAAACTATGATTTTGATAATTTTATATGATAATCAGAATCAAAATGAAATTTCTCTTGACCCCTCCTTTTTATAAGACTATGTGACAAGAGTGACTTCTAAGGGGGAAGAAGGGCAACAGCTGAGGACTCATGTTCTCAGTGACAGCTGATACATTCTGTGCCCAGATCTCGCAAGTGTTCCTCATGCTTAACTGTACCATTTGCTGTACACAGTTGCTTTTTTTTTTTAAGATGCTTACCAAAGTGCAGGGGAATGGCAGAGAAGGGGCAAGTTCATTACTAAAGATGGCTCTTTATATTCTACCTTGTAATCTCATTGTGGGTTTTCAACCACAAGGCCGAGATCTGACACACGTTAATCTGTATTTTACAATAGATTTGAGGTTTCTTTTGGCTAAGATAAAATTCTTGTTTTCTTTTTGGGAAGTTGGGCCCAAGAAGTATTTTCCCTTCCTTTCACTGGTCTTTATCACAGCCTAACATGCTTAACCACTGACTAGGTGACCAAAGTGATTTACTCACTCCACACATGTTAACCAGCTACAACATGCTAAGCTCTGTGATAGTAGGCGTTGGGACAACCAGGTGGACAAGATGGATTTGACTTCTGGTCTCTCGAAGTTCTGTTGGAGACTGGGAGCTATGGAAGATAGTAATCAACCAGATGAAATGACTGCAGATAGTCACAGGACATACAAAGAGAACAACCCAAGTGCCATGAAAATAATTACTCAAGGTGTGGTGGGCACCCACTTTATATAGGCCTGTCTAAGGGAGTTGCCTCTTCAGCTAAGAAGAAACCCTTTTCCTGGTAGTTGCTAGGCTTCACGTAACTCCATGTCACGACAGTGACTTCTCTAGATTTTAGCCCCTCGTCCACATACCCTCTGTGCCCAACAATTTGCTTACCAAATCTTTTCTGTCACCTGGTATTTATTCCCCTGTCTGAGCTTTGTCTGTAAATTACAATCCATATTTGAATGAGATCTATATGGAAGTCACATCTTTTACTGACTTTTCCACTTAACAAATTGAATGAAAAGTAGAGTACAATGGTTCTGAATCTCTCCAGCCTAATAAGTAGCATTTATTTAAACACACGCTATTCCAAATCACAATTCGCCCCCTCAGGAATCAGACTATAATTGTGATTTATTCAGATAATGATTATGCAGTTCATAAAGCTCAACCTCAAAGCTAAAGCAAATGGCGAATGGTCGAGTTATTCCTCTATCAGAATATTGACTAGAGAAATCTGATTTCCTTCTCACTATGTGACAATTGACAGTTATTTTAGCTTCAGAGAGACAAATATAAAATGAAAGGAGTGTATGAGACAAGAGCCAACATTTTCTTTTTTTACTGCAAAGTTCTGTGATTTTTGCTTTTTGAACAGCATCATTGTTGTTAACGGCCATCTACTGAGGGTCCATGATTGTTGTCTTCATCAATCCTTACAACTTTGAGGTAGAGGTACGATTTCCACTTTACAGATCAAAACACCCAGAAAAGTGAAATATTGCTGTAGTTACAGTTTAAGTGTCAAAAGACAAAAATAGAACCTGGTTTTGACATAATCTAAAGCCTAAGTTCTTAGCCATCGCTTCCTATTGGCTGAGGGAAGAATAATTACATATGAAAAACTATATGGGTTGCGCCTCAGGTCTTCAGTTATGATAGAATTAAATCTTGGTTTGTAAAAGATGACCTACTTTAAGGTTATCTTTCAGAAGAAGGGCATAACGACAAAATAGAACTACTAGGATGTCAGCAGCGATGCTGATGGCAGAGACACCTTGGGAGTGCAGGGAACCACAGAGTGGAAGACAGCGCACAGTAGTGGTAGATCACACTCCCAGCATTTGTTATCCAGAAACACACACACACACACATACACAAAATCATTCATTAACTTAAAAGATGGACTCCCGAGGACAGTCAGCAGGCTGGATTTGATATGGTCCCCACTGCCTCCCTAGTCTTCATCCCCTGAAGAAGAATTGTTCCCTTTGCAATTTATGCTGTGGTCACACTGAACATTCCTGTTCAGGGCCTGCAACGGCTGTCCCCTTCGGCTGGGATAGTTTTCCACACACCTTTTTAGGGCTGCCTCCTGGGATCATTTAGATTTCAGTCCCAGCGATACCCCTTCAGGGAGACCTTCTCCATTCATGCTATCTTAAGCAGCCCATATCCTGGTCATTCTTCAGGCCAGCATTCAGTTTTATTTCCCTCATAGCCTCTGTAAGTTTTACATATTTAATTGTATTCTAATACATTTAGGAAGCGAGCTCCAGGACATCATGGCTCATCTGTCTGGCTCTACACTGAGTCTCAAGCTCCCAGCTCATAGTAAACTCAAAACAAATATTCATTTATTGAATGAATGAAGAACTAAATGAAAAATGTTATAGGTTTTGGTGATGGCCAGTTATAAATAACTGATCCAAGACAGTGTGGAGCTCCCAAATTTAAGAGGTAGGAAGAACTTGGGTAGCCAGATGAGAAGAATGGCAATGAGTACAGAATTGACTGGTAGCTCAGTCAATTGGTTAGAACCTAGAATTGGTCAGGTAGCTCAGTTGGTTAGAACATTATCCTGACACACCAAGGTTTATGTTTGATTTTCAATCAGTGAATATGAAGAATTAACCAATGAAAGCATGAAAACGTGGAACAACAAATCAATGTTCCTCTCTCTCTCTCTTACTTCTTCCATCCCTCTCCCCCTTCCTCTCTCTCTCCAAAATCAGTAACTAAAACATTTTTTAAGCTAAAAAAATAGAAGTATGGATGAAAAAAGGGGTTCTATAGAAAGTAACCTCACAAGGTGATCAGATCATAAATTCCTAACTGGGCAGATCATGGTGACTAGTTACACCCCAGGCATATCATTTCTTTAGTATATGTGCTGCCAAAGTGAGCATGGCATATAACTTTTTTTATTTTTTATTTTATTGTCGTTCAAGTACAGGTGTCTGCCTTTTCTCGCCACCACTCCCCCTACCCCAGCCATCCCCACCTCCCTCCCCTGATTCCACCCCCCTGGGTTTTGTCCCTGTGTCTTTTGGTAAAAATTTATCTTTGCTTTAAGCAAGGTTTGTCCATTGTTTCTGTGCATCTACCACACCTTCGAAATAAACAGCAACCACTCCTAAGAGAGCACATAATCTTGCTAACTCTCCTGTAATCCAATAACTGTCTTGCTTTCTTCTACCTCCAAATAATCTTCTTTACATTTCCTCCTCATTTTCAAATTGGCAACAGAAACTGCAAAACTGTTGTTCTCCAGAGTGTTGGAGATCTTGCTACCCAACATATGTTGTCATTGTGTGTCAAATAAACTCATAAAAATTCTCTACAGGTTTGGACATTTATGTCGATAGAATGCATTCTGGAAACATCAAAGCTTTGGCAATTATTTAATCACAGTAAAGGAAAATGGTGGCTTAATAATAATTTTAATTATGTAAAGTTTCACTGTTAAGAAAATAGTCACTAGTTGTTTTTAGTATTA
Organism: Anoura caudifer; assembly: GCA_004027475.1. Lineage (NCBI taxonomy): Eukaryota > Metazoa > Chordata > Mammalia > Chiroptera > Phyllostomidae > Anoura > Anoura caudifer. The sequence continues at coordinate 105,485 of PVKU01006161.1, forward strand.
GATTAACAGGGATGAGAGAAAAGATTTTCAATTAAAAATAAATAACTTACCAACTGGGAATCATGAGATACTCCAAAAGTGTTCTGAAGTGCTGTAAACTGTTTTCTCTTAAGAATAGTTTGGCATTTAAGTGAGAGATGCTAAGGGATTAAGAGTAGATAATAAAGATTTTTGGGGGGGATTATTGGCACTCCTTTCATCACTAAGTTCTTAACCAGAGTTATTTCTTCAACGCTCAATAAACCTCATCCTCACGTAAGTAGGAGACTGGTATTACTTCTCTTCTTTCTCCTGCTCTTCGAGTTACCTTGTTAAGGATCACACAGCATCCAAGGCAAGCCAGGCAGGGCAGTGCTTAGAAATCTCGTCTTCTGAGGGAGATGGCGAGCCTTGTGGAAATGGAGTCAATGTGATTCTTTACGTGGTTAGCATGATGCTTCCCTTGGAGGTGGGGGAGTGTAAGGTTTCTCAAGGAAGGACATTTATAGTGATTAAAATTTTTCAGAGCTTGCTTCATGGTATAATTCTTAGGGTGTAGTATGTGAATCTGGCAAGAGGGACACATGAAAGGGACAGAAAATCCCAGACAGTGGCACAGAAGGGCACATGGTGTTGATGAACCTCAAGAAAAGGGGATGTGGCAGCGGGAGAACACTCACTGACTGCTCAGACTCTTGGTCAGGAACGCCTCCTGGTCACCTCCCGAGAAGGTGAACAGAGTGCACCGATGGCCAAGGACAACGACTGTCTGATAGCCTATTCTCATTCTGTAATATTTAGTATAGTTTCACGAACAAACTGGCAACAAAGGCTTGTGGGAGTTGTTATTTTTCTGGGAAATTATGTGCAAAGTATCTACCAGGATGAAATTGTTGAGAAGTTCTAAAGTTGTGCATGCATCAACAGTCAGTAATTCCACTCCTAGGCAAGTACCCTACAAAAATGCCCGCATATGAACATAATATGTACATGGACATCCCTAGTGACATTATTCATAATATCTAAAACTAGAAACAGCTCCAATGTTCATCAATAGTAGAAAGGATAAGTCAGGTACGGAGTACACATACAGTGATGTATTACACGGCAGTAAGAATGAACAAACTACCGGTACGTAGAATGACGTGGATCAATCTCACATAGCGTTGAGTAAAGGAACTCATACAAAGGACAACCAGTATGATTCCGTTTGTATGAAGTTCAAAAGCAAATGAAGCTAATGATGGTGGTAGAAGACAGGATGGTGGTTACCTCTGAGAGGAGAGTCTTGTGGCTACAAAAATATGTTCACTTTGGGATAGTTCACAAGATGTACACTTATGATTTTTTGCAGTTTCCTAAATGTATGTTTTACTTTAAGAAAAAGTTCAGTAAGGAAAGAGCACACTACTGCCTGTCAAAATAAAATGAATGATATCAGATGGAATCAAATGGACAGAGAGATCCTGTTTTCCATCCTGTTGTAGGGGCTTCAGGGAGCAGGAGAGTAGCTGTCTTCGTTCTGGAGCAGGGACAGCAACTGCAGGGACAAGAATAGCCAATGGCTGACAGTGCATCTGTTTCCTCTTGTCCTGGTCAAGGTTTTCTAATTTGGGCGCAGAGGAGTATCCGTGTCTCCAGGAGGCCACGCTGCGGCACATTAAGCATTCTCTAAGAAGCAGCAGCCACGGCCTGTGCATTTGGAGGAGTTTTAGAGCAGGGACCAGGACAAAAGGCGTCCTTGTCTTGTTGACACTGGCCCCAGGATTTAAAAAAATGCGAGACATCTGTTTTTCTATAATTATACATTTTTAAGTTCAATTCATTTGGGGTGACATTGGTTAATAAAATTACTTAGGTTTCAGGTGTGCAATTCTATAATGTAATTATAAATTTCATCCTGAGAATTGTAGCTCTTTAATTGCCTGATTCATTCTTTTAGATCAAATACTTGTGGGTTTTTCTGACATGGACGAAGCTGGGGCCATAAAACTGGGAGGAAGGCAAGACGGAGTGCCAAGGCTCTTTTCTCAGCCTGTAATGAACTATTTGTAGTCAAGACCCACACAAGTATTGATTCTCATCAAGTGAGGTTCTTTACAGCATGAAAACGTAGTCTGCCCTGGAGGTGAGCCCCGAGGGAGTGATTGCACAGCACCTTTCCCAATGAACGGATTGAACCCCCTCATAAAATGCTTCCTCTGGCGCATCCACACCTGGTACCGTGTGTGTTAAAATCCCCTCGATGCCCTTTCATCAGTTAGGGTTCTTGTAGCTTCAGTGCCGCACAGCCTGTGTACCAGCCGGCAGGTGACTTTTTTCCCCTCTTTCCCTGGAATGTGTAAAGGAAGAATTAGATTGCTGTTTGTTGAAATAGACTGTATATCTCAGAAGCCCCATTTCAATAATCTTCTGGAGGCAAGGATGAACTGGGATTGGAAAGGCAGTTAGGACATGGCTAAATAAATAGCATGAGGTCCCTCAACACCCGGCCAGCCGGCACTGTTACAATGTGACTTCGAGGCTTTACATTTCACAGTCTCTTTCTTCAGCAAACAGTCTGAAAGGTCTTGTACAGAGGCAGAATTTTAAGTTTGAACACTCAGGAAACTTGGTCTTCAAACTCTAAAGCTGTCACATAATCCCCTGAGAAGTGCCGGAAACTTTCCCACTAAACCTTTTTACGTCTCCAATAATTGTTAAATCCAATATGCCTTAGGTTTTCCCTCGGATTTAGTCTTTTGAGCTGTATACATGTTCTTGTACATTTCTCCAGCTTCAGGACTGGACTCTGCCATCACAGATACACAGAGAATGTTCATACCGCTGTGCCTTGATATTGCAAATGTAGAAATCCAAGATATCCTGACAAAGGGAGAAAGACCTTTGGTTGGGGCTTGGAGGAGGGAGGAACTGGCAGGTTCTGAGTGCTCAAGTGTGATGCCTGGTTTGATCCCATTTGTTTCCTCAAATTATATTTCTTTAGGTGTGAAGCAGAGGGGTTATCTAAAGCAGGACTTGTATGTGGTGAAATAACTTTTATGGTGTGCCTTCTCACAATGGTCTATTTTCTAAGAATGTAGAAGAAAAATCGAGGAACTCCCACCTCATTGCATGCTCCTCTTTTCCTCACACATTGGCCCCTTGTCGTCCTGCCCTTCTTCAGTTCATTCACGGTGCTTTTGTATCTCAGGACCTTTGGGTATACTAGTCTCCCTCGCCGGGCCGCCCTTCCCATCTTTCCTTTCCTATTCTTCAAGTTTTAGTGTGGATGTCATCTCCTCAGGGAGGCCTTATCACACTATCTAAAGTAGGTTCTGTTCCCCCATTCCATGTTGCAACACTTCATTTGATGGACTCATGGCATGTATAAGAGTTTGAATTATTTACGTGATTGTTGTACACTTCACTTATTATTTTTTAAATTATATTTTATTGATTATGCTATTACAGTTGTCCCATTTCCCCCTTCATTCCCCTCCACCCTGCACACCCCCTCCCACCCACATTCCCCCCCTTTAGTTCATGTCCATGTGTCATAAGTTCTTTAGCTTCTACTTTTCCCACACTGTTCTTACCCTCCCCCTGTCTATTTT